>BGNK01001632.1:78862-136616 GCA_003297005.1 Symbiodinium sp. clade A Y106 | reverse complement strand
GTAGATCATCATGAAGCAGTTTCACACCAAGACGCTACAACCGACTATTTGGCTCAAGACACAAAAGGAAGCGTTATCATAACTGTGTCTTGGTTTCCAGGTTTGCCCTGCAAATAACTTAGTAGTAACAGTAGGAGTTTCATGATCTGGCCAGGCGGACGAACATGATCATGTTGACGACTACCACCGCAACTACTGCTCCTGTTACACTCCTCATGTTGCGTGTACTGTTGCTGTAAATTCTAGCAGTGGTATTAGGAGAGCCGACTGTTGTCATACATGCCCGTGTTAGTATCGTGCAGGCAGATACCTCTCGCCCTAAATCCGACGGGGCTCTACTCTTAAAACCCTCCCTCAAATCCGATTCCCTTTCCGCTTTGGGCGGGGTCCATCTCGGCCTCAGGCACATCCGAACTACGCAAAGGATGCCGCCAAATGCATCCATCAGGCCATCGTCATAGCATCGCAAGACTCAGCTATCTCTTGGTTTGCAGCCTCGAAAGCAAAGCCTTGAGTGGAGATCGCATTCCAAAGGCTCCGATACCTAAATCCAGACCTCAGGCCTAAAGCAAAGCTTTCAAAACGCGCACCTCTGAAAGTTGGCTCGCTTCAAAGAGGTTTTCGCACGCGCGAGACCAGTATCTCGTAGTTTGTCTAGATTCCGGGAAACCCTCAACCCCTAAGCCGTAAACCCTAAACCCCTAAACCCTAAACGGGACATGTGGCCACAGCAAAGAGAGGCCGGCGCCGTATGCCACGCGCTCCAACAGCCCACTCCGAACGCCAAAACCCCTGAACCCTGGAACTCTAGACCCATAGACTGCTAGACCGTAAGGCATACTATAGGGGCTTAAATAATGACCTATACTATATTGGGGGGGGTCCTTATTATGAATATAGTATAATATCCCCCAAAACTATTAAGGCCCCTATACTATATAGTACCCTCATGGATCCCTTATGGTACCCTTAAGGAACTCTATTCTAATTATGAAGGCCCCTCCATTACCTTTCTTTGGCCAAAGTGCAGGCACTGGAGGAGCTTGAGAGAGGAGGTAGCCAGTGGACCCTGGCCACTCAATACCTCGAGGCTGCTGACCTTGAGTGTTTAAGGGTAATATAGGGGCCTTAATAAATAGGACAGGGGTTCCTATAAGGGGTCCTTTAAAAGGGGTAGGATAAGGGTTACTATTAGGGTACGAAAATATAGGTGCCTAGATAATTACCAATACTATTTTGGGGGTTCCTTCGTATAGTATAATGGGCCCCAAAACCCTCTTCTATTTATTAAGGCCCCTATGTTAGGTTTGGGGCTGTGTGTGTAGGGAGTGGCTTTGCAGTTTATGGATGAGTTGTCGAATATGTGGTGGCCATTCGGAGTGTTTGCGCAGCGTTTTGGAGGTCAAGCCGGGAGTGTTCTTTGATAGTTTTAGAGGGCTTGGACGGGAGGTGCTTTCTTTGAGAGGTTTCTGGTTCAATGCGAGAACAGGTTTGGGAATCTCAGACGTGGGATATCGCGTCCTGGAAGCCGGACTTTAGGTTTCGGGAAGGGCGCAGGGGTCAATGCGTTCCGTGTGGAGAGCTTGGAGCGAGGTGAGGATGTCAGTTCTTACTTCGGAACTGGAGCCATCCTATGCTGCGTGGGCATGGCATTCAAAGTGACGTATTTTATCCGTAGATGGATGAGCTGCTCTCTGCCCTAAGATTGCCAAAGCGCTCCATGCAGAAAGTGCGAAATTGGCTTGTGTTGCTATGTTGATCGCTTCCTCCAGCGAAGTTGCCAGAAGTCTACATCCAAATAAGGTACCCTAAACCCTAAACCCTCTTGATAAGCCTTGGGAGTGGCGAACTCACAAGGCCCTGCCCTTCCTGGAATAGAGCGTGGCTTCATACTGTTGATGGACAAAATCCTGCATTACCCATAACAAGGAACATACCGTAATTCCCATACTTTAGGGTCCTTAAGGTCATGCAGGATTTTGTCCATCAGCCGTAGTGTAGTACCAAACCCTACGGCCACGTGACAGAACCGAATTCGGTAAAGTTACGCAGGCGACGTCAACCACCATCTATTGGACGACTCAGTGACATGGAGCTAACTAGGCTTGCCGATGATCGCATGCCGCCACCATGACACCGTGACCTTAGGGAGCAGGAAACATACTAAAGGGGCCTTAACAATTACGTCTACGATTTTGGGGGGTTCCTTCTTATATGTATACTATACAAAGTTTAAAGCCCCTATTCTAGTTGTTTAGGCCCCTGTGCTGTATAGTACCCTTGTGGCTCCCTTATTATAGTGCCTAGCTTATAGAACCCTGCTATAGATCCCTTATAGACCCCTTTAAAGGAGCCCTCTTCGAATTATTAAAGCCCCGTAGATTACAGCATCTCAACTCTCAGCTCTATGCTCTCTCAAGCCTGGGGGAGCAAAGCCCCAAAGGCTCAAGCAGCAAGCAACCCTAAACCCTAAACCCCTAAACCCTGAACCCTGGTAGTTTCCGAAAATTAGGGGTACCTTATAGGGTTCCTCTAAAGAGTTACTGTAAGGGCACGGGTTCCTCGGAAACTCCCAAACTTTGAAGCCCTGAACAGACCACAAAACCTCGGGCTAGGCCACGAAAGCTTTGAAAATTCGAACCTAAAGCAATCCCCACACAACAAAATCACCACAAAAACCGTCAAAGCCCCTTCGAGCTCAGGCCATGCTACTCTTCGATTTGCCCTCTCACGGCGCATGCTTTGAGGAGAAGGTGCTGCGGCAACTGTTTAGGGTTTAGGGGTTTGAAGCTTAGGGGGTGACTTGTTCACAATACTTGCCACCAGAACAGCCACAAGGTATGTTTTCTGTGCATTAGGATTTCGTTACAAGGCAGCATGTTCGCAATGGTTCCTCCTTATAAAGGGCCTTTTCAACCACTGCTAACCACACCGAATCTGGGCTTTGGAGTACCATACTTTAATACTTTTTTCTTAAAGGAACCATTATGAAATAAAGTTTATACTTTTTTTCTCCCTGGTTACTTAAAAGCCCAGTCAACCACTGCTAACCACACCGAATTGGTGGTTTCGGATCTTGGCCTTTCTGGATGCAAAGCTTGGATTTCGTTTTTCGCCTTTGGGCAGAGCCTTCGGGGTCTGTTTGTCAGGTTTCTGAAAGCCCCAAAACCCAAAAGCCTAAACGCTAAACCTCCCAATGCCGACTGCCTGGCAGACATTAAAAAGGAGCTTACAAAAAAAAGCCTCCCAATGGCTTCGTTGGAGGCCCTTTTCATTGCGACAGTTTGTGGGACTTCGGATTTATTTAGGGCGCTTAGGACTGCGAAGATTCAGGAATCGAACCCTGCTTCCTGAGCAGGGCCTCAATTCCACGACGCAGGGCTTGAAGGCTGGGTTGGGAAGCTAGCGGCCTCAAGGCGGAACCTGAGGGGGAACCCTTGTCATTGTAGTTAAGTTTGCATCATGTGGAGGCTTTTGACTACAAGTTGACTTGGATTCGCATTCTCCCTAAGTCCAAGAATCCTCGGAGCCGAAAAACAGGTTCGAACATGATCAGGAGACTCTGCATCACTAACACAGATATTAATGACTATGCTTTGGAGTTGACACCTACAGGAAAAGAAATTCCCAAATCCCTGGTCAAATTATTCAAGCAGCTACACTACAAGTACTTCTACAAACCCACTTGGGTGGTTGTCAAAATTCTGGTGCCTTTTTGGGTACCCTAAATATTCGGTGCCGTACTATATTAGCGACCCAAAAAGGGGACCATAATTTTGACAACCACTCACTTCAAAGTCTTCTCAAGCTTGTGACCTACCAAGCCGCTTGAGACCAGCTGGACTCGAGATCCGGAGAGTCCGACACCCAAAGCCTCAAAGCTAGACACTGTTACAGTAGAAGCTAGAAAGTTGGAACATCATTAGGCTCATGCCCTTAAAGTAAACTAAAGGGAATCCCAGCATGAATCATCCTAAATCGATGTTCCAACTTTCTGGGGTTCACTGTAGGGGTTTAGGGCTTGGGGTCTAGGGTTTAAGGTTTAGGGTTTGGGGTCCTAGACACCTGGAATTGGGGTTTAGGGCCTAGGGTGCATTCCTCAGCGTGGAACTCCAAAAATAGCGATTTACATGCCTACGGACCACCGCATTCCTAACACTTCTATACCTACCTTGCAGCACCTTCGGGCGCCCAGGGTGGTTTGCAGCTGATTTTGGAGGAATTTCCGGACGGAAAGGCGTGGAGCCCAACATGAATATGGTATCACGTAGTACAGTACTGTCTGGTTTAGCACCGGCGTTCACTAGTAGAATCATACCGTAGTATTTTTTCGTACGATATGGCATGACATACCCAAAAACCCCATTCTAGTCATCAAGGCCCCTACACTAATCCCCCAGATGTACGCCTTATAGCAGCCCTTACAGAAAACCTTCAAGGAACCCCGACCCGGCTCGGTTTAGGCGGTGTAGGGTTTACTGTAGGGGCCGAAACAATTCAAACGAGAGTTCGGGTAAAATTTAACTGTACGAGACGATGAGGGGTCAGTAGCTGCTTTCCGGTTCGTCTTGTAGCGTGTAGGGCTGCGGGTTTGGGATTTAGGGGTCCTTCAGAGGCTTTCGGGAACTCAATAGGTTTAGGTTTTGGGCTGTAGGGTTTCGTTTTGGGGTGATTCCCAACGGCACTCAACAGTTATATATGTTTGCATAGTGGTGATTGCCGCGTGCGTGAGTGGGAACAAGGGTTTGGGGGGTCGGTAGGAATTCGATTTCCATTGTCGATGGCAAACCCTCACACCTAAACCCCCAAACTTGAAATCCTAGAATTCACCCTGTCCATGTTGGGGTATGGGACGAAATGTCTCGAGATTCTTGTTGTGGATTGAAGGTTATAGGTTAAATTTCTGAGTGTTGATTGGCTTTCTGACTTTCTACATGCAGCTTCGAATGTGCAAATAAAGAACAGGGACTCGATTCCGACCCCTGTGCTCGGCTTTGTCGGGTCTTAGCCTCGGGGTCTTGAAACGAGGTCCCAGGTAGTTTTCGCAAGTGGGTCAGTGCTAAACTTTCTCAGAGCCAGATCCAGATGAAACAATACGGGTCAATGCTCATACAGAAACCCACCGTCACCTTCAGGTTGCCGAAATCTTCCCTCTTTTGGCTGCGATCCTGCGGCATCACCTCAGGACCAGGGAACGGGGTCTTGCCAAGTGGGGTCCCGGGCTGGCTTATGTAGTCCTTGCGGAACGGGTCTGTAAAAGAGGCACAGTAATAGACTGATTTGAGTAATTTCGTGGACGTAATGAGCACCATTATTTCAATCATTACGTTCTTTGCAATATGACTTTGGAGTTCGAACCCGTAATTCATGGTTTAGGGTGTAGGGGTTTAGGGTTTAGGGTGCATCAGCGTGCAGTGTCGGATTCTGCAAGCGCATTACCACTGTTGTCATAAGCACTGGACTTTAGGGTTGTAGGGTTTCGGGGCAGTAGTAGTGATTGCCGTCGCCGTAGGTCATCATAGGCTGTCGTCGTCGTAGTAGTAGTAGTAGTAGTAGTGGTGGTGGTGGTGGTGGTGGTGGTAAGCAGCAGTAGTAGTAGTAGTAGTAGTAGTAGTGGTAGTGGTATTGGTTGTGGTTGTGATTGTGGTTGTGGTAGTCGTCGTGGTAGTGGTAGTGGTAGTGGTTGTGGTCGTTGTCGTAGTAGTAGTAGTAGTAATAGCAGTCGTAGTAGTAGTCGTAGTAGTAGTAGTAGTCGTGGTAGTAGTAGTAGTAGTAGTAGTAGTAGTAGTAGTAATAGCAATAGTCGTAGCAGTAGTAGTAGTAGTAGTGGTGGTGGTAGTAGTTCTTGTTGCGGCAGTAGTAGTCGCCGTAGTGGTGGTGGTAGTAGTGATGGTAGTCGTAGTCGTAGTCGTCGTTGCAGCAGAAGTAGTAGTAGTAGTAGTAGTAGTAGCAGTAGTAGTAGCAGTAGCAGTAGTAGTAGTAGTAGTAGTGCAGCAGCAGCAGCAGTACAAGCAGGTTGTAGTAATAGCAAGCAGCAGGGGCAGCAGCGGCAGTAGCGTTGATGTTGTTCATGTTGCTGTCGTCGTCGCAATGGTAGTAATGGCAGCAGTAGCAGCAGCAGCAAAAGTCAATAGTCGCAGTCGTGGCAATTGTCAGAGACTCTTGGATGCATCGGGACTGGGAGGAGCATTCCGGAGTGTACAGAGCAGTACCTGCTCTCCGATGATGACGAGGTGGACTCGCATGCTCCCTGGTTCTTTGGATTTTGCTAATCGCGCTTGTGCCCCCTTTTGTCGAGTGCTGTTAAGGTTTGGAAGAGTCATATTTCGTTTGCGTTATCGGCTTGGTACGGCTTAGTTTCGCACTATTAGACACCCTGACAGCGATGCCAAGTTGGAAAGCAGCAGTGCTTGATGCATCCCACCAACTTTTGCTTCACTAACATAGCGCCATGGCGCGAACCCGCCACTTCAAACCCCTACTTGAAGGTTCAACAGGGGTGATGTTGCTTTAATACCATAAGTAGGGCTACGTAGTAAGCTACAACCGACACCCTGAACCCTAAGTCCCTGAAGTCCGAAACGGCTACCGTGCTTATGGCAACGCGCTCGGTAGAAATCCCCATGAAGACCCTCAAGGCCTCAAGGTTTGCGGCTGGGGTTAGGGGGTTTGGGCTGAGTTTAGCGTTGAGGGTGCAACCTTTCGAAGGTCGTTTGATCAATAGAGCCGCTTGATGCTACAGTTAGAGAGTAGTAAGGGTTGTTTGTGTTGGGACAAGTGTTCTACTGCAGGCATTGGGGCAAGAGGGCTTCGAAGCGTGGCCTTGCCGTGAACTTCACAAGCCTCAGATTGAAATCAGCCATGGTGATATGGACGGGTTTTGGGGCTTCCTCGAGCTTGTTTGTTTCTTCGAGATGCATCGAGAAACCCGAAAGTTCTGAACCCAGGAAGGCCCTTCCCGAGGTCCTTTCCCTCCACACTCAACCGGGGAGTTTCCGAAAATAGGGGACCCTAATATAAGACCCTACATAATAGGATTTAATAGGATCCTTATTATAAGGACCACAAAATAGGGTAACCCTAATTTTCGGAAACTCCCACCGGGCTCTTGGAACGTTTGGGCCTCCTATGAAGCTTTGGAGTCCACCCGATGCCCCGGAAGTTATACTGGGCTTTGGAGTACCATACTTGAATATTGTTTTTCTGAAAGGAACCATTATGAAATAAAAGTTTATACTTTTTTCTCCATGGTTACTTAAAGGCCCAGTAGTGCAGTCTAGAACAGCTCAAAGCCAAGTCTGAAAGGATCAGCTAAAGCTGGGCCGCAGCATTTCACTGCCGCGCCCGGTCATCGAAAGGCGTGGCACGTGATCTGGGACTGGGATTGCTTAATTGCTAGTGGCTTTTTGGTACGCGTCTGCGTTCCTTTTGCACACTTGTGGCCGTGTGCTTGGATCACCCTCACAGGCTTTCTGCGAAGGACTCTAGCAGCCCTCTCGCTCCCATGGATCTGACCCTGCAGCCGCGGATGTTCCCAAAGACCAGCGACGTTCCAAGAGCCTAGGGGCAGAGCCCTCAGGGACGTCGCGAGGAAGGAGGGTCCAGAAGCTCTTCACTGTGGCTCCACAGGAGACGGGAGAGCTCCTGGGTTCTTCTTATGGAATTTACTTCAAGTTACCATAATAAAGAAACCATATTGTTTGCTATAGATCCCTATTATGGTAGCTTGAACTAAATCACTTAACAAGAACCCAGGCTCATGATAACCTTGCCCTTGTGCGGCTTTGTCCTGCGATCTTCGGAGGCCGCAGTTCATCGAGGCGTTTCCACACTCCGGCATAGTTTCTGAAGCAGTGAAGTAGTAGTTTACCAAGAGGGTCCCGAAGACATTCAGGGTTTAGGGTTTCAGATTTATGAGGAAACCCCGAAACCCCAGTCCAGTGATTCAGGCCCTACAATGGTTTTCAAGTTTTGGAGCTTCACGTAATGGATTTCTTCATCAGCTGTCCGGTGCTGGAGCCTCCATGGTGAGAAGTACTATTCCCTGGGGCCCCTATTATAATCATAGTACAACATACCCCTAAACCATATAAACCCCAAAACCCTAAACCCTAAACCCTAACCCTAAACCCTAAAACCTCGTGATAGTAATCACGGAGCCCCGCTTGAAACAATGGCTCGGGAGATGAACCCTAACGGCCCTACTAAAGGGGCCTAAATAATTAGAATAGGGTTCCTTTAAAGGGGGTCTATAAGGGATACGGTAAGGGATCTTTAAGGGTTCTATAATATGGGGCCGTAACAATTTCAATATGGTTTTGGGGCCCATTATCCTGAAATTACAATAAGGAACTCCCAAAATAGTATTGGTAATTCTTTAGGCCCCTATAGTAACCCTAAACCCTTAACCCTGGCTCTGCGTGTGAGCGTGCTTTGCTCCTTCCGAAATCCCTTGATTGAGAAATACATGTTAAGTCAGATTCGGGATCCTACTATAATCCTAAATTTCAGGATTTTGGAAGGTCGACCTTGGAGGATGGAGATATTTAGGGTTGAGGGTTTGTTTTTGGGTTTGTTGATCTTAGGGTTTAGGAGTCTTTTACGAGTTTTTAGGGTTGAGGCTTTACGGTAGACGCCTGACCGTCCCTGACTTAGGATTACAAGCTGTAATAGGGATCCTAGCATTAAGGCCTTCAAGCAAAAGGGAAATCGTTTTATTGGGGACCCATATTACCCTTCAGTCCAGTGATTTGCACACTGTGTGTTCGCATGTTCTCATTTCTTTCCCAGCATTTCTCTTTTATTCAGATCGCTGTTCCCTCCCACAACTGGTGATCCGGGAAATGAAGATCGTTAAATATTTCCCTAGCCCAAATGAACCGGTGAATCACGCAATACTGACATCACAAAATCCAACACTGGCCAGTGCCATCTTTCGTGGTACATATATATATATACATATATATATATTCTGTTATTTATTTTTGTTTACATATATATATACATATATATATATACACATATATACATATATATATATATATATACACGTATGTATTTTTTCATAGATCATGGGAGCATCTGCTCTTTAACCTTTAAGCCTGAAGCAGAAGCAAAGTTTGTGGTGAAAGAAGCCAACCGGAGCTGGCGAACCAGGCCGCCGGAGGAGGAGGAAGTGCAGCAGCCGAGGCCAAAGAAGACCTTGAAAGCCAAGACGAGGCCACAGCATCTCTGCAAGTGACAATTCTGGTCTCCATATCCTAGTACTACCCCAAGGGACTCCCAAACAGAATTACGGTCCCTCTGTTAAGAACATGGGCAATGGTAAGGGCGATGGGCGATGATGCTGACATCATGTTGCATGTTCCTACTTCCGAAGCTAGCACTCAGAGGAATGGGATCGACTCATATTAATCGTGGCCATCAGAACAGTAATAAGAAGAATAGAACTAAAAATAATAGTATTTATAATATTAACTAATACTGATCATAATAGTAAGACTAACAAACACGAGTAATAATACTAATACTAATAATTATTATTATCCGAACAAAGCAATACCCATCATACTAGTAACAGTAGTGATACAATGATAATGATAATACCAATAAGAACCGCAATGATATGTTAAGTTTCACTTTGTTGATCACAACGGCTTTCCGTGCACATGAGGCTACTTAAGGTCGAAGCCTCGCAAGTTAAACCAACCCAAACCCTACGTTCATGGGACCCTTGGGGGGTAGGGGGAAGGGGGGTAGGGGGCCTTATTGCCCATAATAACCGTATTAAGGCTTCTTTGCGGAAATATAGTCCCCTACCCCCCTCCCCCCTACCCCCCCTAAGGGTCCCTCTGATAGGTTCAGGCTCATGTAATGTAAGGAACGGAAGCGTTGAAAGCCATAAAGATATGTGGTTGTTCTATAGGCCCCTTTCCACGGGGGAACCATTGGGAATGCTCTTCCATATAGGTGTGAGGACAATCATATTGAACAACTGCCGCACACGCAAGCAAGTCCCAGAACCCTAATCCCGAATCCAGCAGGTTAAACTGTTTAGGGTTTTGGGGCATATGAACTCTTCCAAGCGGCTTCTTCTCACAGTTTCGGATTGCTTTTTGCGAGTCTTTCCACAGGGAGCCTGTTACTTAGGGTTGATATTGCTGGCCCCCTTGTTCACGCAAAATTCCGTCTGAGATGTCCAATCGGAGTTTTTTTCTGTGGGGTTCAGGGTTTAGATTTGGGTTCAGGGCTCCTGAATGTTCAGCCCGGAGTCATTGAGGCACCCGCAATTTGGGAGTTTCCGAAAAAAGGGGACCCTAATATAGTGCCCTAAATAGTAGGATCCTTATTATAAGGACCCAAAAATAAGGTCCCCCTAATTTCGGAAACTCCCATTTAGACCTTATTGGAATCTAAATCGAAGGCACTCCAGGCACTTTCCCTGTCGGAAATCTCCAGTACTGCAGGGTTGGAGGTGCGAATTCTGAAGTTCTCAATCTCACACTATAGGTTCTGGAACCCTACACCCCAAGTCAGAAACTGTAGCCGGAAGCTCTTCAAACCCCAAAAGCTGCCCCTTACAACTACTAAGTCTTAAAAGAATCTCTGTAAAGAACTAGTATGAATCTCTAAGAGCTTAGAAAGGCCCCTTATGACTCACAAGTCTCTACAGAACCCCGATGAAGACTTATTCTGAAACTTTAGACTCGATCTCTCCGAAGGTCCGTCGTGGCCCGACGACAAACACTGCCAATGCCGGATCTGTGGGGGCACCTGGCAGATTCTGCAGAGCCACGGTTTAGGGTTTAGGGTTTAGGGTTTAGGGAGGAGGATTTAATCAGAAGAGGGTTTGGTTAAGGGCTTAGAGTTACTATAGGGTCCTAAAAAATTGCCAAAACTACTTTGTGGGCTCCTCATTAAAATCATAGCATAAGGGGCCCCGAAACCCTATTTCACTTATTAAGGCCCCTATATCATAGGTTTTGCTTCGGGAGTTTAAGGGTTTAGAGTCTAGATTTTTGTGGGCTTTGCTTTAGGAGTTTTAAAGCGTTTACAGGCAAGGTTTGCTAGTTCATGGGTGGGAGGGTTTAGGGCAGGTGTTCGGTGTATACAGTTTGAAGTCCGGGTTTCAAACGGTTGTGCGTGTTTCTTGCTTTGGGGTTCCATGGGTGTTTGAAGTTCCGCTCCCTGTCGGTCACCAGAAAGGGCTCGTGATGCACAAATTTTAAGAATGTCTCAAACTCGAACTTACTGGCCGAATAGTGCGAGCATGTCCAAGGCCGGTCAGTATTTGTGACGACGATAGCCATCATCATCTGCATCGAAGTAGCTACCACCGTGCTAGTAGTAGATGTGGTACGATTGGTCAGTTGGTCAAGATGCATAGCATCGGTTTCACTGGTGACATCGGCAAGTAAAGACTTGGAATTGCTAATGTTACTACGTGGAAAGGGGAGAATAGCCGACGACGACGACGCCGTTGCCAGCACTCTTTGCAGCTACGGCAACAGCACGACCTACAATATCAACAGCCGTCATAATTGAAGCAAGGGTTTGACAAGTGTGATAGCTCTAACCACACAGTACATGCACCGAAGAGCGTCCAAGATGCCACGATTGCACTGTTAGTCTTGCAGCAATATAGCTGTAACAACCAGAACGCTGGCGTTGACTATACTTTTCCTGCAGCGCCAGCGCCGTTAGCTCATGCCTGCGACATGGACACCATGGGCTAAGTACTACACACGGTATAATTTCTGTTATATATTATCTTGGCACAACCCCAAACCCCCGAACTCTGAGCCCCAGACCCATAAGCCCCGAAAGCTTTCTGGAATTTTGAGCGCCGATTACAAGAAACTGCGCCTTTTACCCACCGTAGTCCGGAGTTTCCGGTTTAATGTAGGAACCTGATTAAGAAACCCTGGCCCTATAACCCCCTTTAAATAGTAGGATCCCCTTCGCCGAAGAGCAGTCTCAACGGCCAGCGTACAACAACTACGACTCCCTGGCAACAAGCACGGTGTTGGCCCACAGACAAAAGTGTCCGGCGTGGTTTTTTGGCATAATTATCTCTTGCTCACCTGCAGCTATTGGGTCGCCGCTGTCGTGTTTGCTTGTCGTGTGCTGCAAAAAAGGAAAGGACCGTCTCGGCCCGGCTGCTCAAGCTATACTTCTAGGAGCGCGTCGCATTTGCCCGGCTGTTCTCGAAATGGCGCCGAAGCCGCAGCAACAGATCCCCTCTTCGGATCAGCCTTTTCCGCAACCAGGAGATCGTGTCCTGCGCTTTGAGCGTACCTGGTTGGATTTGGTTCTGGCGGGCACGAAGACAGCGGAAATCCGGCAGGCCGCGCCAACGATCTCCCGTACGGCGCACGGCCCTCAGCGCGCGAGTCCCGATGCTTTGGACCTGGCTGCTCAGGCCGAACATCTTACGGTCGCACAGGAGAGCGCGCTTCTTGCGTGGTCCCGACCGACACTCCAAGTGGCAATTCAGGCATGGAATGATTGCTGGGTGGCTCCGTCACCGTTGCTTTTCGAGGCGAACATGCGCTTGCTGCCCGAGGACTTTACTGCTACTTTCGAGTTGTCCCCGACTTCGGGTTCATCGTCTGAGCAGAGCTCACATGATTTTGCAAGACGTACCATGTTAGCTTTGCAGGTTGCTGCTGGATGGCGGGCACGGCAGGACAAGTTGCTTGCTGCAGTGTGACCTTCTGTCTGGCCCCTCTCTTTTCCTGTCTTTGAGCTGCAGCAGTCGAACGGCGGCGAGCTCTTGCCTGGACTTCCCTGTGCATCTTCGCCAAGAGCGCCTACAAGCGACATCGGTGGCTCTGGGGACTCTGGGGTCGCTGCCTTGGCCTTTGCACTTCTTTTACAGACCTTGAACGGCTGGGCTGCCTCGCGCGGCTGGTTGGGGCGAGAAAACTAACTGTGCCGGAGACGTTTGCCTTTCAGCAATAGTGCGCCCTGCTCGTGTGTCTTTGTTTCTGCTGTTTTCTTTAGCTGGAGTCGAAGTTCTTGGAGAGAATTGCTTTAAATTTCGCCCCTTTCGCATGTTGTCTCTTGTGTCTGGTTCTTTGAGAGTCGAGAATCTAGGAACAGCGCTGGGAGACTGTTGCGCTTCAAGCTCCACGCCCTTGCTCTTTCTTGTTGCTGCTCGTCAGGACTGCTGTACTGAACTTGCATGCTCTAGCTGCAGTTAGCTTTCGTGCGCTGGCGCTCGCTGCGTTCCGCCCTTGCCAGAACCTGAAGTGTGCGCCGTATGTTTCCAGCATGCTCTTTGACCAGGTACCTGATGACCGACGGCAGCGTGAAGAAGAGGCGCCGCACGGCCAGAGCACTGGATCTTGTGTGTTGCGAGACCGATAGGTAGGACTGCAGTCTCGAGATGAGACGAGACACGTTAGGCCGCGGCGGCAGGAAGCGCCACCTGTCCCAGCTCCCGCCATTGTGCCTGCCCAGCTCCAGCCCCACCTCCAGCCCCAGCCCCAGCTCAGCCCCAAGCCCAGCCCCAGCCCCAGCCCCAGCCCCAGCCTGCGCTGGTTCTCTTGAAGCAGTTTGAGACCTCTGTCTCTGTGTCGCGTCCATGCTTGGCACGAAGCCTGAGGGTAGCGACTTTTCTTGCTTTGAACTTCCTCCAAGCCGACATGGGCCGCGGTGTTAAGCCAGGTAGAAGAGTTTCTTGCTCAGGTAGAAGAGTCTCGTGAACGCCAACCATGTCCTTTAAGGTGCTACCCGCCTCACTGGCAGCCAGCGCAAAAAGGCACTGAAGCTCCAGGAGGAGTACTTGCCTCACCGCCTTGCCGAAGTGCAAATGCTTGAACATCCTGCCGCTCGTTACCCAGGCAAGACCCGCGAAGAACACCCAGAACGTGTGCTTCTAAGTAAGTTTGCGCTAGCTGAGCGGTGTCGAGGCTCCGCACAAGAACAACCAGCCGTGGGAAACGTTGGCGAGCTTTGGAACTTTGCACTTTCAGACTTTCAGGACGCAGGCGACGAAGACGGCAGTGGCAACCCCACAACTGCACCAGCCTTACACCAGCAATTGTCTGGCCCAGGCCCAGCCACAGCCCCAGCCCAGCCCCAGCCCCAGCCCCAGCCCCAGCCAGCCCCGCTTCGGTCAGAACCCCGGACCCAAACGCCTATAGAGTAGTAGATAAATAGAAGTTGTATTCTGGGAGGTGCACACTCCAATGATGGTCCACTGGTGCAAATGCAAAAGCAGGCCTTCAGCTTGTCGGTCGATTGGACCGATGAGCGCAGCTCCTGCCAAATTTTTTTGCAGAACATGGCCAGGACTCAAACGTGGTTGAAGCCGCCGTAAGCTGCCCCGCCGTCCCTACATTAGCCAACCCCAAACCCTAAACCCGGTGCTTCGAAGAGGGCCTTGGGGTGCAACATCCCAGAAGAGCCCCGTACATGAGCGCGCGATCGACCAAGGCCGCGGGGGGTCGGAAGCCCAGCAGCGGAGCGACCGTCAGTTGAACCGGGTGAAGACTAAGAGGTTCTTTCGGGGTTAAGGGGCTTAGGGGGTTTTGAGTTAAGGGTTTAGAGTCTCTAGGGTTCACAGCAGGATGCGAGGAAGTGGGAGGTTTCTGAATGCCTGGAGTGTGGCTGCTCAGGGCTTCTGTCTTGGAGGGCCTCACGTGCACTCACCTTGCTTGCTGCTCCTGGGCACCGACTTAGTCCAGCCATAGAGGTTGAATGGATCAGCTGAGGGGTCCGGGTCTTAGGAGCATTAGGGCATTAGTAAAGTCTGTAGGTGTCGCGGTTTAGGAATAACTCCCTAAGGCCTCAGCCCAGGGCCGTAAACCCTAAACCCTTACCCACAGCCAGCCCCATGTTCCAGGATTTCATCAGCTACACAGACCACCTTCTCGACACGTTCAAGGTCGGGCGCAGGGTTCAGGGGTTTAGGGCTTCAGGTTTGGGTGTACAGGGATTGGAAATCGTGTTCGAATCATGAACTCCCGGTGCTGTAGACGGGCTCCAGAGCTTTAGGGCTTTTGAAACTTTGCAGCTTGGAAGGGTTCATAGATGCTTGAATCTAGAGAACCGGGCAAAGGTCCTTGTGAGAATCTTGGAATGACAGTTGCGTCTGCCTTCACTCGAGTTTAGAGTGTAGGGTTTGAGGTTTACGATTCAGAGAGCTATAGGGTTGCCTTAGTCGCTTTTTGTTCCCGGGATGCCCTTCTTTGTGAGGAATGGGGACCGTAAAAGAACCGAAGAGCTCGAGGTCTGCACCCTAGGAACGAGCCACCTGCAATTCCAAAAGTCCCGAACCCCAAAGCCCTAAGTCCCTATACCCTAATCCCCAAGCTCGAAGCTCAATCCTCAATCCCAAGCCCCAAATCCTAGCCAGAAAGGGCTCTCGGGCTCGTGCGGTAGCAAAGGCCTTTCAATAAAAAACAACATGCATACATGCATTGACCCGGGAAAGTGGGTCCCGGTATCGTTGCCCCCCTGAAGCCGAAATTCCGAAGCTTTTGAAGACGAAATTGTTCGCAAGGAGCTGAAGCTCAAATTGTGCGCGAAGACGAAATATGAAGACAAAAATCGGCCATGAAAAGACGAAATTTGGTTTGGGGCACGCTGAAGACGAAATTCATCCGTGAAGACGAAATTCGTCCTGAAGACGAAATTCGGCCCGAAGACAGAATTACTCAACGTTCTAGGCGCCGGAATGCTTCTCTGAAGACGAGAAATTCGGCCCGGCAGACGAAATTCGACCGCGAAGACGAAAATCGGCCCTGAAGACGAAATTGGGCCCTGAAGACGAAACTCGGCCCTGAAGACGAAATTCGGCCCTGAAGACGAAATTCGGCCGCGAAGACGAAATTCGGTCCTGAAGACGATATTCGGCNGCCCTGAAGACGAAATTCGGCCCTGAAGACGAAATTCGGCCGCGAAGACGAAATTCGGTCCTGAAGACGATATTCGGCCGCGAAGACGAAATGCGGCCCTGAAGACGAAATTCGGCCCTGAAGACGAAATTGGGGGCCGACCGAATTTCAGCTTCAGCGAATTCGAGCGCCGAATTTCAGCGTCAGGCACATTTTCGGCGTCAGGCTGCGGGCAGACTGAATTTAAGCTTCAGCGAATTCGAGGCCCGAATTTCGGCGTCAGGCACATTTTCGGCTTCAGGCTGGGAGCAGCCCGAATTTAAGCTTCAGGGATTTCGAGTGCCGAATTTCGGCTTCAGGCACATTTTCGGCTGAAGGCACCGAGCTGATGACAGCCCGTCGCCGTGCGCAGGTAGCCCCTCCCACATTCGGACAGGCGACCAGTCTCAGCGCCGAATTNCGTCGCCGTGCGCAGGTAGCCCCTCCCACATTCGGACAGGCGACCAGTCTCAGCGCCGAATTTAGGCGTCGAGAGCATTTTAGGCGTCGGCCTTTGGTGAACCGAATTTAGGCTTCAGCACCGAATGTAGGCGTCAGGACCATTTTCGGCTTCACTCGCTTGCCGGATCGAATATCGGCGCCGAGTTCGAGCGTCAGCCGACTTTCGGCTTCAGCCAGCACCGACCGAATTTAGGCGCCNCATTTTCGGCTTCACTCGCTTGCCGGATCGAATATCGGCGCCGAGTTCGAGCGTCAGCCGACTTTCGGCTTCAGCCAGCACCGACCGAATTTAGGCGCCGAATTTCGGCTTCAGAATTTGAGCTTCAGGGGGGGTACGAAACCGGGACCCATTTCCCCGGGTCCCTGCATATATATATATACTCCTGAATCCTAAACCCGACGACCCACCGAACTCCGACTCGCCAGGCCACTCTCGTGAAGAGCAAAGCGGTGCCTTCACTTCTCAGGTCCGGGTCCCCGGGAGTCTCTTTGGAGGTCTGCTTTAGGGGTTAGGGATTTAGGGGTTTAAGGGTTTGGGGTTTAGTTGAGAGTTTTGGTGTGGTGGTAGTAGAAGTGGGTGGTAGTGGTCGTAGTAGCAGTAGTAGTAGTAGTAGTAGTAGTAGTAGTAGCGGTGTTTCGGGCAGGAACCCTGTTTCTGCAAGTGCAGTTATACTCATGTATTTAAAATATATGGGAGTTTCCGAAAATAGGGGACCCTAATGTAGTACCCTAAATAGTAGGATCCTTATTATAAGGACCCCAAAATAAGGTACCCCAAATTTTCGGAAACATACTCAAGACCTTATTGCAGCACCTAGAGCCCTGTCTACTGCCCATCAACCTAAAAGCCCGTCTTTGTCCCAAAAGACTTTCACGTGAACGAGACCTACAGCCGATCCACAGAAGTCACAGACGACATCGAGACCTTGACACAGAGCCTGGACAATAGGATTCTCGATATAGACCCCTCAGTCAGGATTTCGTTTTTCTCTGTGCCTGTCGCCAGTGCGTTCATGATGAACCACGGCATGGACACCAAGCTCCAGGACAGAAACGACCGAGGATTCAGGGCTTCTGGCAAATCACATTCATGAAGGGGGGTCCTGTTACATGGAGTGGCTTCGGAGTCAGTTTTGAAGCCAGAGAGCCATGTGCTTTACCAAAGGTGCGACTGCGGATTCGGATTGATCCCTTCCCGGAAAACCCCCAAAAATCCCCAAATAGAATTCCTATGAAACACCGTTGAACCCTATCAAAGCCCAAAACCCTAAACCGAAACCCAACACCCTAAACCAGAAGCCCTTGGAAGAGCCCCTAAAGGAGCCCTAAACCCTATCAAACCCGATACACACCTCGCCATGGCAGTGCAGGATGGGCTGCTGCGGGTCCTGGCGGACTTGCTTCAGGAGACTGCTATAGGTGGGTTCCTTACTATAGTTGTGGTATGATATACCACAGAACCCTATTCAATGATTAAGACCCTATATTACCTGCCTTGGGTTCAGGGTGCAGCGTTTGGGTTTAGGAGGCATCCTGCAGATACAGAGGCAGACGAGGGTGTAAGTTTAGGACATTTAGGATTTAGGCCCACGGTGAAGCCAAGATTCAGGACTTAAGGTGCAGGTCTTGACCTTCAGGGTTTAGGGTATAGGGATTGGCTTGAAAGTTCAGGGCTTTAGGTTTATAAAACTGGAAAGCTTAGGGATGCAAGCAGGGCAGAATTGCATGCGCGGTTTGGGATCGGAATAACACAAGTTGAGGTTGAGGTGGTATGCTCCAGAAGCTAAACCCTCAAGGAGATAAGATGCTTCAAGACTATGGTACATCAGGTAAGCTTCCGAACGGCTCCCCGCATAGAATCCACAAGCACACCAACCCTCTACTGTAGAAGCCAAAAAGTTGGAAACCTAATAGCCTCAATCCTTAAGAGTAAAGCATAAGGAATCCCAGCACGATTTGTCCTTAATCCGGTTTCCAAGTTTTTGAGATTTACTGTACACCAACCCTTCCAGTCCTTTCCGAGCCTGAAGTCCCCAAAATCCCGTGCCAGATCTTAAATCCCCTTCGTCAAGCTTTGAAACAGAAGTCCAACGACTTATGCCTCTCTCAATTCCTACACTAAACCCTAAACCTCACACCCCCCGACAAAAAAGCCGCTGCTCGCACACTAGAGCGGCCTAAAAACTACCAACACTATTTGGGGGGCTCCTTATTATTATACTTATAGTATAACGGGCCCCAAAACCCTCTTCTTATTCTTCAGGCCCCTATATTACATAGTACCCTTATAGTAGCCCTTATAGGCCCCCTTTAAAGGAACCCTCTTCTTCTTATTCAGGCCCCTAACCCTAAACCCTAAACCCCCTATATTGCTAGAGGACAAGGCTTGTGGAGCCTCCGATGCCGCGAAAGAGTTTCAGCTCTTCGGTTCCTAGCTCAGACTTGCAGGTTAGGGACCCAAAAAGCACATAAGCATAAGGGTTTAGGGTTTAGGGTGCAGGGTTTAGGGTTTAGGGGTTTAGGGGTTTAGGGTTTAGGGACCCCAAAAGCACATAAGCATAAGCATTTTATGGGGATATCCCTACCTTATTGGGCTTCGCTATAAGGGGGTTTATATGGGATATCCCTATCCTCATTTTTGCGTATGTGCTTTTTTGGGGCCCCAGCAGGGGGTTTCGGATGGTCGGGGTTTAGGATTTAGAGTTTTTCGGTTTAGCATGTAGGGTTTAGGATTTGGAGTTTAGAGTTTAGGGTTTATAGGGTTTAGGGTTTAGGGTTTAGGATTTAGGATTTAGAGTTTAGGGTTTAGGGTTTGGGGTGGTTAGGGTTCTCCAGACCTCTGTGTAGCGCTGGCTTCAGAAGTCGGTTTTGAGAACACCCAGGCCAGGTTTGGACTCCGCTTGATGTTTAGGTAATATAGGGGCCTCAATAATTACCAATACTATTTTGGGGGGTTCCTTATTGTAATTACAGTACATAAGGCCCCAAAACCCTATTCTAATTATTAAGGCCCAAGTATTATAGTACCCGGATAAATCCCCTATTGTAACCCTTATAGACCCCCTTTAAAGGAACCCTATTTTAATAACTAAGGCCCCCATATTTATATTAGGGTTTAGGATGGAGCCTTTGGGCATCCAGTAGTGCCACGCTGCCCCGTCGCATGGGAAGCTCGGAGAAGAGCACTGAGCAGAACGTCTCCTACTGTAGGAACCTGATTAAGAAATCTTGGGCCTTTAATTAGGGTTCCTTACATGAATCCTACTATTTTGGGGTTCGGGCTCCTACATTATTCGACACCTGCGGAAGCAACGGTGGTCTGAAAATCCGTCAGCAATCTGGAAGGAATTTGGTTGTTGATTGATTAGGTTTGTTCAATCACCAAGACCAGTTTGCTGTCACCAGGCCGCGTAGCCCTAAACCCTAAAGCAATAGCCAGGCGCCTGGCGCGCGCACCCATCTCCCAAATTCTTGCAGAACCGTGAACCCAAACTCCTAAACGTAACCCTACCCAAGCCCGTCCAGAATGAACCCTCGATCTCAAGCCTTACGCCCCAAACCCTAAAAGCTAAGCCCCAAACCCTTCAGTAAACCCCATAAAGTTGGAAGCCGGATTAAGGCCAAATAGTGCTGGGATTCCCTATACATTACTCTTAAGGATTGAGGCTATTGGGTTTCCAACTTTTCGGCTTTTACTGTAAACCAAACAACCCAAAATATAAATTGTCCTTCAAATTCAGGCATCTGAGGTCCCTGGGCCCGAGGGGCTGAAGGTTGATCCGAAGACAGAGGGCTCCTGTAGAGAAAGCCCCGACAACGCCTCGAAGAAAAGGTTTGGTTGGGGTTTAGTTAAAACCAGGGAGCCTCCAAGAATCTTTGTACCTGTAGGGCATGAAGCCTCTTAGCAGCACTTCAAGCTTGGATTTTTCAGCTCGCCTTTTTGAAGTCCTGATTGGGGTTGAAGTTGGGCTTCGCAGGGACATCCCTCCGCCTTGGAGTTGCTTTTCTCACCCGAGGGGCAGATGGGGTCAACGGCCCATTGATTGTGCTTGAGCTCATGCCGGGTGCTGAGACCCCGCGGGCGGATCTGGAGCAATGAGGTCTTGGGGAGTAAGAGCTTCAGGCTCAAAGGTTTGTGATTGAAGGTAAACTGCATCGGGAAGTTCGAGGAAGTGTCAGCGAATTTCTTGCCCGTACCGTGAATAGGATGGAACGAGATGGAGGGAGGAGGCTAGGAACGTTGTCGTTTTCGTCGTAAGGGAGGGTGAACTGAACATAGAATTCGGGTTACCTGTGAAAGTACTTGGTGCAGTGGGAGCCATCGAGAAGTTTCAGAACGGCCCATCATCGGCAGCCACCTTAGGTCTCCCTGAGGATTCAGTGACATATTCCTTTCGAGGCCTAGTACTAGTTCCTATCTATCCATCTGTTTATCTATCAAGTTTGTATATACAATCACTCTAATGTACCCCAACACCCTACTCCAATTGCTACCGCACCTATATTATATGAACACAAAGGCTCTAAACCTAGTCAGGATCTACCTGTGCTTCTGGCTGGGGGGGGGGGGCACATTCATTCAGGATAGAATCTTTCCGGAAGGGCACCAGTCAAATACCCACACAAGTTCCTACAACGCCATAATCATGCTACTCTGGCAGGTTAGCACTTCCCTCCCTGCTTCTGGAGTCGACTATGATGCCATTTGTTGCGCTACATTCAGAAATCAGAAAGATACGAAGTCAAGGAATGGAAGCCTCAGCAATGCGGACCGGGTGGACTCTGCCGGGGACCCGCTGAAGGGCTCCAGGACATTCTAGGGATGGGCGATTCGGAAAAGCTTTGGGCTCTGAAGGAGCTTTAGGGCTTAGGGTTTAGGGTTTAGGCTTGCTGATGCTGTTGTGGGTGGGCATGGTGTCACTTTTGTTGCTTCGATATTGTGGTTGCTTCCGCGGATACTGCTGCTCCTGAAGTTCCCACAAAGAAAGCCAAACCGACAAGCGCCCATCTCCACATCCACCATTGCTACTATTGGGATTGTGACCACTGCGACTGATCCCAACGACCAAACTGGAGCAGAATTACTAGCATGGGCAGCTACTAGCTTGCTAAAGCGAACATGATGACCATGAAAAAAAAACGGTCAGAAAGGTCTGAATCCTTAGCGGCCCGTGTGCACCCAGCAGTTCTGTTCAGGGGTCCTGCGCACCCCAAAATTTCCCTCCTAAGTTCAAAGCCTAACGAGCCTAAACCCGAACCCTAAACCCTAAACCCTAAACTAAACCCCCTAAACCCCGAAATGATGGTGTTCAGGGTTGAGGGAATGGGGTTCCTGTAAGGGTTCCCTTAAGGGCGAAGCCTAAAGCCCCATGCTAGAAGACCCTGCAAGAGGCGAGTTTCAACCATGCACTAGGTAGGGCTTTGGGACATTTTATATTTTCCCTTGTTGGGCTTAAGAGGATCTTATTTGCTATATTTTCAAAAGCTTTAAAAGCCCCACCTAGATGCACGTGAGGCGCTTTACGCCTTGGCCGGGGCATTGAAGCTCAATTCAGGCCCATGAGCTTGGTTTATCTACTAAATGGGTGGTCGTCAAAATTAGGGTCCCTTTTTTGGTCCCTGTTGTAATACGGCACCTATTATTTAGGGTACCAGAAAGGGGCCATAGGTTTATCTACTAAATATATAGTTGTAGCAGTATATAAGATGAACTTAACAGAATAGACTAGAACAGACTATGGTTATAGTATAATACGAACAATACAACTTAAAAATTAATTACTAAATATGGTTATAGTAAATCATAAAAACACAACCCAATATAATTGAAAACAAGAGACTATGAGCTACTAAATATGGTTATAGTAAATAAAAGATGAACTTAACGTAATAGACTAGAGCAGACTATGAGTGTAGTATATTAATAACAATACAACTTAAAATCTAATAGAATAGAACAGACTATGAGTATAGTAAAATACCCCAAAAAAAAACTATTCTCTTAAGCAAGGTGGTTCGGGGTTTAGGGTTAGGTGGCTTTTCTTGGGATCGGCGTTGGCTTGTTGGCTTTGTGCCTTCCGTGTTCGTGCTTTGTGTTTAGATGCGTTTCCAAGCATGCTTTGCTGCAAACAGCAGCGTTGGTCTGCTGGGCTCACCTATACCATGCTGTGCGCTGTCGCACCTTTCTGGGCGAGTCGCTGCAGGTTTCTTTTGTTCAGGTGAACCCCTGAACCCTCCACCCCTAAACCCCGAAACCCACAAACTCCCAAACCCCTGAACCCTAAACCGTAAGCCGTAGAAAGCCAGATTCAGGTGTTTCAGGGATAGGAGTCCTAAACCCTATAAACCCTAATGCTTAGGTGCATCGAGATGTTAAGAAGGGTGTCGCAGAATAGGCGCTGTCACTGTCCGATAGAGCAGGACTGTGAGTTGGGCAGCAATAGCAGTCAATGCTCCGATTGATACAAACTAGGGTTTAGGGTTTAGGGTTTCCCTTGTTGCAAAATACCGAGCCCTGATGATAAATGGTTTTGTGGACTGTTGAAATCGACAGCTAATAAATGATAGATGTCACCCGACTTGTTGCTACCCATGAACCTCCAATTAAGGGGCTTCAGGATGGTGCAGCGTATCAGGTTTCGCAATGCAAAGCCGCCCTGGCTGAGGCGTTGCCGAAAGATGCACCAGATCCCCTCAAAGCATGAACATGAAGTTCTAAACGACCCAGAGACCCAAGCTAGCGAAACACAAGAACTCCTAGGATCCTTTGTCAAAAGACCCGTATTGTAGTTCTCGAAAATTCCGAGAGGGTTCTTCAGGATTTGTGCATCTTTGTGGTCAAGCCCTTTCAGTGGCTTCCGGGTTTACGGTTTCTGTTTCAGGGCTTTGGGTAGGGCTTGTCGGTCTTGGGGTTTGGACTAGCGCGGTTTAGAGTCTTCGGGACTGTCGGGTTGGAGACTTTGAAGTATACTAGCGAAAGGTGCATGCATGAATATGTGCATGAATATAACCATCAATATACAAAGAATGCCCTATCTAGCCCCAGGAAAGTTTACCGGGGGTGGCAAAGATTGGAAGTACTATCCCATTCTGGTCCTTACCTAGGTCCAGGAAGCCTATTCTACTGATGCAGGCTCTGATATTTGAACCCAAGGCCTGCCTCGATCAGCCGGCGCCTTCAACTCAAGCACTCGGGTCCCCTAGGAATCTAAGGACTCATATATTAAGGCTTTTGGGCCCAAAGACCACACTATATAAGGCTTTTGGGCTATTTTGATGCCCAGGGGTCTAGGGTTTAGGGTTTAGACTAAACCTTGCGTTTAGGGTTTCCAGTTTGCGCCAAACTCCAGGGATGAGGGCATCAGTTTATTTCATGGTGACATTCTAAGCAGCCACCAGAGCACTCAATCCGTTCCACCTGCAACCCCTCCGGGGAAAGCCAACAAAGCTTGCCGGCTCAGGCGTCGCAGGGGCCATGGCTTCAGAGTTAGCCGTCAAGCTGCTCATTGAAGCGGCTACTGGTCCCAAGGGTGTAAGAGTAAGATTTCAGTCTGTAGACTTTGATCTTTATAGAAGTTTTAAGGTTTTACTGTAGTGTTTAGGGAGTCGCGATTTGGGGCTTCATGTTGAGAGTTTGAGGGTTTGGGGCTTTGGAGCTTTCCGGCTCTCCTAGCAGGTCCTAGCAAACCCTTAACGCTGAACCGTAAGCCTAAGCCATACCTTAGCCCTGAAGAACCTACCTTTTTAGGGCTCCTTATTATGATTTCCTTATATAAGTCCTTAAAAAGGTAGGTTCTTCAGGGTTAAGGTAGGCTTGAAGGGGTTCGTTGAATCAAAGCTTGTTCTGTGAAGGCCCTGGCTCTTTCTGGAGGGCCGAGTTCGGGGTGTCGGGTTGAGGTTTAGGGTTTAGGGTTGAGGGTTGAGGAATGTGTGGGCATTTGGGTTTGGGGAAACAGTGACGAGGGATGAGGCCAGAACCCAGCAGGCTGCCACGTGGTTTTTGTCCGGGGGTCTTCTGCGGGGACTCGATTTCCGAGTTTCAATCACCTACAGACGTCCTGTGTTTCAGTTTGATCGCTACCGAGTTGCTGGGAGGTTCGGTCTAGGGTTTAGGGTTCACAGGTATTCTCATAATTCTGTAAGCGCGTTGCTGAATTTTTAAAATGCAGAATTTGGGTCACAGGGCCGTTAGGTTTAGGGTGCTGTAGAACTCTGATTCTTGTCAGTGTCGTGTTCCGCGGCTAGGTTCGCACTCTAAGTACAGTGTCACTTGCCGGTTCGAGCTCCAATGTACTTTGCCTGAGGTTTGGCAGTACCGCACCTGCAAGACAAAGCGTCGACGGGGCATGGCTCTGTTGAGGACCTCGGGAAGATACTACAGGGGCTTGCATGAGACATTACAGAAGATAAGCGTTGTCGTGGATATTCCGACAATATGCCTGTAGGAACTGCAAGGGAACATCTTGAGGTCTTCCATGTCTTGTGCCGAAAATGATCAGTATGGCTGGATATATACATCTACAATTTGCATGGTGCACATGAGAGGGTAGATGCGTGCATGTATGTGTATCTGCCTATAGCAAGGTACGCGGCTAGCTCCGCAAGCACAGTTTCGCTGCAAACTAAAGCACACCTGCAGGCACATGCACTGAAACAGAGCCCCTTGCAGAAAGTACACTGGAGTTTCCGAGAATGGGGGACCCCAATATCTTACCCCAAATAGTAGGATCCTTATTGTAAGGACCCCAAAATGAGTTATCCCTAATTTTCGGAAACTCACATTTTAGCGGAGGAAGATCCGGGACGCTGATCCAGATCTGACGGCCTCAATGCTGCGGCGATGGAAGGCAACTTGCGACTCTCAGTCACCATGATAGGAGCCATTCCTGAAGTGAGTTCTCTATCATAAGAAGGGCATGTGCTTCTGAGCTCATGATGTAGATGCTTAGGATTCTGGCTTACTTGAAGGGGTAGGCAGGGTTGATAAAGACTGTCCTTGTGGTTGCAAGCAGAAGCTTCAGGCAGCTTCTGAACTGCGGCAAGTCAGCAAGTATAAATATAGTTTATCAGCCCGAAAATTTCTGAACCCTATAGCCCCTAGATAGCACCCAATGACCCTCTGAGTAGCATTGGGGCCTGAGGAGGGCTCGGCGCGGAAATGCAATTCGAGTGCATCCCAGCTTTAACTTTAAAACCAGGATTCCCATGGCCCCCAACTGTAGAATCCCCCTCGAAATTTTTCTGCACGAGCAACCTGAAGAGTTCGCAACCGCTGGAGTTTTGCACTCATGCTTTCCCGAATCCTGAACTGACATGGAACCTCGAAGTAGGTTTAACGCGACGGTTGCCCTCGAGAGAGCGAGATACTGCGTTCCATTTTGGTTTAGCATTCACTTTTGTCCCTAACAGCTAGTGACCCTGGGCTCAACCCGGCCCGGGAAACGGTGCAGTTAGTAGAGGTTTTTGTTTGGAGTCCTTCTCATAAGGATCCTGTTACTTAGGGGCAGGGTTCAGGTCTGTTGGAGTTTGGAATTTGCGGTTGTCAGGCTTTTTGCTTTATTGAGGTTCAAGGGTTCTTACGTGTTTCCAGCTCTGACCTCAAACAACTGCGGCCCAGACTGAAAAGCCTCATCATTAATCAGCCCGCCAAACTAGTAGGCTCAACCATAAAATTCCAAGCCTTGAATCAAATTAGTAAAGGCCCTCAATCGGAAGGGACCCCTCTACTGAAGCCCCCTATAAACCCTACAACTCTCAAAACCCTACTTGGAGGTTCATGGGTAGTTCTAAGTAGGGTTATAAGTAGGGTAACTATACTTACAACGCATATTAGGGGACTTATAACCCCACTTATAACTACCCATGAACCTCCAAGTAGAGCCATGGACCCGCGCCGGACACTCCTGGAACCCAAAGCTAGGGCCGGCGACGGACCTGAACCTCAAACCTTGGGTTCCTGAGTAGTACCCTTTTGCCCTTTTTTTCTAGGGTCCCCTTATTAAAACCCCGAATAATGTAGGAACCTGATTAAGAAACCCTGGGCCTATAACCCCCAAATAGTAGGATTCATATAAGGAACCCTAATATCGGCCCAAGGTTTCTTAATCAGGTTCCTACAGTAGTAGGAAAAAGGGTACCCATATTATAATGGGGCTACTCAGGAACCTAGGTAACCCGAAACACCCAAGAGACCCTACTGTCAGTTGTCGGTCGGCAGGCTCATGTGGCGCAGTTCGAGTCGGGACAGGCCACTTCCGGCGAGGAACTAGTTGGGCGTTAAGGTGGATTCAGGGTTTGGGGATTAGGTTTTAAGGCTCAGGGTTCACAGTAGTAATTTCGGGTTCTCAGTTATCGGGTCGGTTATAGTGTGTCTAACATCCACAGCGCAACCTTCCCAAAAGCCTGTCAAGCCCCCAGGGAGAGCAAATTTTTGGTATGCTTATCCGTATCAGCTTGTTCTTGCTACTACAATTATTGAATATTGCCATTTGTAATATTGCTACTTCCATTGTCGTAACTCTAATTACCGTCATTATTGCTGGTACCGTGATATCTTATACCGTACCATCTTTCTGTTGCTCTTAGTCTTAGTTTTACTGTTATTGTTGCTAGCGTCGCTGCTTGTCGTACCCGTTATGCTGCTGAGGGCGACTATGGCTATGGTTCCTATGAGAATGTATTCTAGAATAGTATAACAGACTCTGCCCTAACCCTCAACCCTCTGCTGCAAGATCATAGGTTTTACGAAGAACAGGAAAATATAAAAAGAATTTTGCTACAATCGAACATGCAGAAGACCGCCTTGAAAGCTAATCCCTAAACCCCCCGAACCCCCTAAAGCCCAAAACCCTAAAACCCATAACCCCCTGAACCCTAAACCCCTAAATAATCCCCAAATCCCCTAAAACCCTAAAAACCCTAAACCCCTAAAGCCCCTAAACCCCCTAAAACCCTAAGCCCTACAACCCTGAACCCTATAGAGCACCTTGAAAGGGCGCTGGCCCGCGCATCGTCCCCGGGAGCACGAGCCCGAGCCTGCGGAGCGAAAGCGAAGAACACCCGGAGGCCGACGCGCTTGAGGAGGCAACGGGGGTTCAGGGGTAGCTATAAGTGGGGCTGTAGGCTTCTATAGAGCTTATAAGGATTAGGGCTCAGGGCTAGCTATAAGTGGGATTCTAGGGTTCCTTTAAGGGTTCCAAAAAGAGCTTATAATATGATTAGGGTTTTTTTGGTATAGTTATAAGTGGGATTATAAGTCCCCTAATATGGGGTTATAAGTATAGTTACCCTACTTGTAACCCTACTTATAACTACCCATTAGAGTGTTCTGATTCTGGTGGGCCTTTAGGGTTGGGGCTTTATGGTTTAGGGTTGCTTTAGGGGTTTAGGGTTTATAGGGTTTAGGTTTTTCTAGGGCTTAGATTCGAGTTTTAGCGCTTTAGGACTTGAGGGTTTAGGGTAGTGGTGCGCAGGCTAGGTGCTGAGTAAGGGGCGTAAGCGGAGGTCGGAACAAAAAGGCTGTTGTGGTCCATATTCGCAATGAAGGCTTCGGGGCCGTTACGAGGGCATTAACTCGAACGTGCGAAACTCTTGAGCGGGAAATGCGCCGTTAGCTGGCGCATGTTTCAGGAGATTCGAGGACCTCGAACCCTTGCGTGATCTCAGCTGTGCCGATGATGGTGGCCCCCGCATGCAGGCAGTGGGTCGCACACGTCCTAAGTGAAATGGTCAGTGGAAAGAGTGCAGTGCCCCGCCTTGCAGACTGGTGGCAACTGGTGAGCTTCGGGCTTCTCTGCAAGGACGACCGGCTGCTGGAAAGGCTTACCTTCAAGGAGCCATGCACCGTCGCGCCGCATGCACACACGACACAGCCAAAAGGAGCTGACGCAGTCAAACATCCTGCTTGCTGCTGAATCCTCTTGTGCACGACGCAGAGTATCACCCCCGGCGCTTTTCTTGCTCCTGCACTTTACCCTAAACTCTTGGAGCAACGAACCTCGAGACCGAAACCCCAAAGTTCTTCAGAGAGGTTTAAGGATCATGAGGGTGTTCTCTCGTGTCGGGCCCCTATACTTACCTTTGGTTAGTAGGGAATGGAGGAATGGGGTACAATTATAACTACTATTACTACCATTCTTCCATTCCCTACTAACTAAAGGTAGGCCTATAGCAGTATGCTCCTTTTGTTTCATGGGCCGCACGAATAAGACAGCTCAGATTTCGCAATAGCCTAAACCCTACCAGCACCGAAGCCGAGTTGTAAAGGCTACTACAAGGGTACTATAAAGAAGTTTTATGAACTTGAACTTCTTTGAAGCTTGCAGCCTTTTCTATCATGCAGGGTGTTTCCTCGATGCAAAACCTCGCAACACAGCTTTGGGAATGCTCCCGAAAGCCATGAAAACACAAGACCACAGACCCAGTAAACCTCTAAACCCTCATGCCCCAAATCACAAACCCTTTAACCTTCAGCCCTATGCAGCCCTAATACCTAAACCGTAAACCGTAGACCCTCAATCCTAAACCCCCAACCTGAAGTTATCCAAAACCCCGTCGAACAGCAAACCCAGATGGCAAACCCACCGGCAGCTTCCCTGGTTATAAGGTTAGAAGTACGGGCCCCTAAAATGGGTAGTTGTCAAAATTATGGTCCCTTTTTGGGTACCCTAAATAATAGGTGCCGTACTAGAATAGGACCCAAAGAGGGACCATAATTTTGACAACTACCCAAATGGACCCTTGAGGGTCCCATAAGGGCCCATACCCTATAAACCCTACACCCTAAACCCTAACCCTAATTAAGGCCCATACCCCAAACCCTACACCCTAAACCCTAATTAGGGGCCCATACTAGGGGCCCCTGGCTCTTCAGACATACTGGGTGAGGCTGAGGCGAGTCCTCCGGCGAGAAGTAACTCGGAGCAGGCGGTTTTGGGTTTAGGGGCCTTCAAAATTGAAATAGGGGTCCTTTACAGGGGGTCTATCATTGCTACTATAAGGGATCTATATTCGTACTAGACTATAGGGTTTTGGGGGACTTCCTTATTATCATGACAGTGTGAAATACCCCAAGACCCTATTCCAATTATTAAGGCCTCTATATTAGACAGATGTTGCTATACAGTCTGTAAGGTTTTATTGGGACTTTGGGCTTGTCGAGGGTTTTAGACGGTTTCTAGAAGGATTCTATAAATGAGGATTCTAGACGGGTTCTACAGGGTGTTATTCCGGGCATTGTCTTGCAGGTTAGCTTAAGGCGGGCGTTCAGAAAGCACGTGTACCTCATGTCCTGAATAGGGATCCTAAAAAGCAGGATTCTTTTATCGGGACGGCTAGTTTGCGCAAAACTCCCCAAACCCTAAACCCTAAACCCTTTATTGGCGCTGCTATGAGTGATGCATACGCACCTGCAAATGTGGGTGATGAGTTTGCTGATGTTCCTGTACCAGGTGCCATCAACAGGTTGAGTTCGGATGCTGTTTTAACAGCTGTCATGGACCATGCCTATAGTACTGGTGGCGAGGACTCACTGGACGAGGGACTGATCATGGCATGCGTCATGGGGATGCAGACATATGTGCCAGCAGCACATGGACTGCACGAAACCTATATGGCGATGGGGTATACACGCAACTGGTTTCCGAGGCATGCGTTGAGTTATGCAGGGTTTGTTGCCGCATATTACTCATCTTACGATGGGCGGTCGCGGCGGCAAACTCTAGTTGACAGATTCAATGCAATTGGCCCGGCAGAGAAAGTTGCGTTTGCCCATGCAGTCAGTGCGGTGTACACTTATGGGATGGGGGCAAGGCTTTACCCTGAATGGTGTTGGCATCACAATGTTTAGCGTGCTTGAAAGCAGCGTCGCGGTAGGCGGCGATGCACGCTATTTGCGAGATAATGTGGTGAGTGAGCGCCGTCGTGGACTAGCCGTCGATGACAATGGGAGCAATGCGCCAGCAGTTGTTCTGGATGCAGCACGTGCCTTGAACAAACTGGTTGGTGCAGAAGCTTCATTGATAGTTCTTGATCTCATGTGTGCTTCAAAGAACCACAGAAATCAGGCTGCCAACAGGTTTGGATTCAACACCCGGATGGGTGTAAGCGCAAACCGGCACGAGGGAAACCAAGGTTTACCATTCGGTGAACATGGTGTGTGCCTTGCACCATTTATGCTCATGCTGCCAGCACATGAGTACTTCACTGAAGGTACGAAGCTCAACCTTTCCCAGGTGGTTGAGACTACGAGTGGTGGTGGTAGAAAAGCCACAACCTTTCGATTTGTAACATTGAAGTACACAGCAGGTAGGAAGATTGACCTGAAGCATTTGGTGGTCACCGCCATATTACGTGCTGTACTTAGTCAGCGCATGGATTTCCGCGCACTGCCAATGGGAATGTGAACCTCGTACATGGTGGGATGGCTGACGTTGTACAGTTCTTGCACCTCCTGCTTGCGCGACAACGTCGATTACGACACATGGACCGCCTGATCGAGGATGCAGTGACGGAGGCATTATTTTGGCTATCGGTGCCATTGCAAGCTGAAGCTCTGAGCAGTCTGAATGCGGCCACCTATGATGCCAGAGTGTGGCAGGCGATTGAGCGTGAGTCGGCTTTTGGTTCTGGAGCCACTGATACAGTGCCTAGTCAGGTGGCAGTGGCGCAGTCGGTGTTGTTGCAGCCAAACTTCCCGACGACACTGCAGGAGATGCGGGACATGTTGCCGCGGGTGCCTGATCGCGTTCTGCAGGGCTACAGACGAAGAGCCTGGCAACGAGCAACTGCTGCTCTGGTCGCTGATGGAACGGCTGAGCCCTCCAACGGTGCAGCTACGGTTGGTGAAGATGCTGACTTGATGTTGATTCAACGGCGGGATGATCAACACATCGCAAACTGGCCGGTTGATGTTCAGCGTCCTCCACATCCTGTTCGTGATCTTCCTGGTCGGAGATTGGGACCTGGGAGACGTAGAGGTCGAGAGGTGCGTCCCCGTCCACGGTGGCATCCTGATCCAACGGCACGTCGACGTGGTCGTGATCGAGCTCTGCGTCGTCGGGAACGTGGTCAAGGGAGTGCTCGTGGTGATGCCGTTGGAACTCGTGAAAGAAGTCGCAGTCGTGACACATGAGTGACTGTAGTGAGGTGCCATTCTGTGAAGTAGCCCCTTTCTTTTCTGTGTGCTAGGGCTTGAGTTTGCTGGCTCTGCCAATAGTGCAAGCCCCTTCCGGGAGGCAGGCTACTTCCTGCAGCATTGCTGAGCACAGAAAGAAGCCACTGCACTTTAAAAAAAAAAAACCTTAAACCCCCCATACGTTCGTGCTCTAGGGGTTGGAGCTCAAGGGCGCGGAGCTTGGAGCTTCGGGTTTGGGTTTGGGCTCGGTTCAGAGAGCCCAATACCCCTTAATTAAGGAATATGACTTAAATTATATAGGGCTTCATATTAAGATTTAAGCTATATTCCTTAATTAAGGGGTATTGGGCTCTCTGTGTCCTAATTTGGACAATCCGACGATCAGGCCCTCTGAGAGCCACTAAAGACCTTCCAACAAGAGACGAGGCCAGAGAAAGCCATTAGGTATCTTTCTGCATGCTTGTATGTCGTTGATTGGTGTATTTGTTTGTTTACTTATCCATCCACTTGTTGATTCAGATATGTATATATATATATACATATATATATAGATATGTATGTGTGTGTTGTCCCCGAAAAACAACAAATGGCAAAGTTTCAATTCTGAGTGCTCGAATTGGCATCCCAACCTCGACTAAAAGTCTTGGTACTTCATCCTCATGCAGCCAAAGCACCTGTCATTTCACCATCGTGAAGCATTCGAAATCGTCTGGGGCCCTAGCAACAAAGTCTTGGAACGAAAGGCCTTTCAGTAGATGCTGGAGCAGGCAAGAGGCTTGCAACTATACCAATTTTCCTTGACAGGCGAAAGGAAGCGATTTGCCTCCTCCACCGCCCTGAGAACTTGCACTGGGGAAAACTGAGACCTGAGTTGGGACTACATCATTGCGCATGGTGAGCGCGATCGGGGACAACCAAAACAGTTGTGGTGGAATCACAGACATACCAACCAAGAAGGCAGTCCAATCAGAGGATGGCCTGAAAAGCTCGTACAGAAAACTCTAGATTCGTCAGCCAATGACGGTTGCCTTGAGAAGTTTACCACACGGTTCGATCTGACCACGCAAGACGTCCACCCAAGGAGGCAGCACCTGGTTCGTGTCACCGCTCTGGTGTTTAGTCGATACGTGTCGATGCCACGGAGGCGGGGCGATTCTGCTCCGCAGAGGACTTCAGTCTTCTCAGGGGCATCTTCTCTAACCGATCCACACCGGTGCTGTATGATGATGTGGACATGTCCTGTGAGATTCTCGCACCAGAGGTTTCGTCATTCTCACTTGATGATTCATCAAGATGGTACGCCCAGCTATCGAGTATATCTCTGGTACAGATGCACAGGAACGATCCCGATGAAGCGGATCAACCTAGTGCCAAAATGCCTGAGCGATGTTGCCTTGCGTGAGGTAGTCCGGCCAAACCAGTGTTTGTTTATATATCATACACGAAACAAGGTGCTTGAGTTACGAAAACCATAGAACTGTCTGTTGCAAGATAACCATCCCAAGCAATCCCTCCATCGAGATGTACCTTTGTGCGTGCCACTCGGCATCACACATGTGTTCGGCGAGTTCATGGACGGCGGGTTAGCAGACTGGTATGCGTCCTTCTATTCTGCTTCTGTTGTGAACCACCCCGTTGTATTGAGATTGATGAAGACAGGACGACGGGTTCGGACCCGCACCAAGTGGTATCGTTCGTGCTTTTGGCGCGTGCAAACCTAACGAAAGCCAGTGCGGCAGGTCAAGGGGCTGATCTTGTAAGAACACGGAGTTCCTAGTGCATACGCGACGCTATACACGAGTGTCAGCAATAGTAAAACTGAAGTCTGTTAGCAGTCTCTGTATGTAGACGATGTAGAAAACATGTGGCGATTGAGGTTGCGAAAGTGCTTGCAACCGGGCGTCACTTCAAAAAGTAGACATGCAGAACAATACCTTGATATCGTTTTCGCTGTTTCTACTATATCATGGTATGGCTGTCCTTTTGGCTTGAAACCGTACATAAAGAAAGAAGGGTTTGCGACTATACTTCGAGTTAGTAGTCCTGCTATGAAATGATTGAAAATGAAACTATGCTCTTCTTGGCTATACATCGGAGTTGGAGAAGAGGATCGACATCAGGACTTTGAGTGGAATAATTACACGTGACCTATGGTGGAGTCAGAGCTGTGACTCCGTAGGCATGAATGCGGTATCATGCGTATGTGTGCGTGCTTATACCATAAGCTGTATATCATACAGCATTTATTTTACACATTCTACACATTTTCACGGATTACTTCTGACAGTTACCGTCACACGCACATCCACCTGAAACTTGAAGCCCTCAAGCCTTCAGAGGCTATGGCGAGCGTCCACAGCACGCGTTCTGCAGATCAAGGCCAGGTTCTCATTTACAGTACGGTTCAGGGTCTAGGGATCGCAGCAGTTAAGTGCACGGGTAACCCGGAGAAACCCATCAGCAGGGTCGGAAGTTAGCTCGGTGCATCGGACGTGCTAGCTGCCAAACACGTCAACCTTACACCCATCGTCATTCGCGTCGGCAACGCAGATGCATGTAAATGCGGCTTCTGTTGCGTAGGTTTTTGTGGTGATGATGACGATGGTGATGCTGATGGTGATGGTGATGGCGACTAAAATGTTTACATAGGAAGGGGGATGCCAGCACTGATGGGAATGATGAAAAACACCAGCACAACGGTGATTTTCTTGAACAGCATTGAATTGACTTTGTTACACATTTCGTTTATTGCGAAGGTTCATATGATCTTGGCTGTTGTTTTTTGCCATTTTGCCATCGTGATGCATGCTGTTATGAGATGCTACAACTGCTGTGATATCGCCCCAGCATCGTCAACATCATGACATGATGCTTATGTTCACGGCAAGGATGCTATCAAGGCTTGCGTTATCTCACGTTATATGAGTCGCACGAGCACAGCATGCTTCTTGTAGCACGGACCTGCATGGGACGAACATTGAATTGATACAGAAAATTAACCGGTGTTGGACACCTGCTGTCGAGTTATGCGCACATGGTTTACGTAAACGCAGTTGCTATTGCGATGATTGTGCGTATTGTGGTTACGGCAATTACTCTGATGAAGGTAGCTCCTCGGATTGTTATGGCAAGTATCCTTGGCTCGTCTACTATCACAGCCATATATAGGCATGCCATGCTGTCGCACTTGCTTGTTTGTCATGGATAGTCGGAATACCATGTCGGAAAATCATAACTCCGATGATTACGTGATCCCGTTTCCTCAGCCCCGATCGCCTTGGGGCTTTGGACCGATCTTGTCAGCGCTCAAGATCAGGCCTCACCTAACCTTAACCCACAAACCAGAAGCCCGGAAACCAAAAAGCTCCATACAAACCACAACCGCCCTCTGTGACAGGCTCTGCTTCGATGCCACTTTCCTTTCTGAGGCAGTTCGCAGGCCGTCGGGTCAAGGATTTGGACCCAGGGTTTCGATTCTCCGATTTACGGTTCAGGGATTAATATAAAAACTATACTATCGTATGGTCGTTGGAGGGCTTAAGGGCTCCATGCTGGGATTGTGGGGGAGACCCCAAAACCTGAAAGCTCAGGGTTCCGGGTCGAGCATCCAGGAAACGGATCGAAATCGTAGGGGCCTTGAAGTTGTAAGTGTTTGAGGGTTTGGGGTTTAAGGTTCAGGGTCAGTCTAGGGTTTTTTAAGTTCGTGATGAAGGGCAGGGTCCAAGGCGCTTGCTACCAGCATAGAGTAGGCCGATCCTTGCACTGTTGGGGTAGTTGGATACCGAAACCTCCCCAAGGTGTTCATGAACGCCGTGCTACTTGCAAACTGCTAGCTGCTAGGTAGCGGATCAGGAGTTGTAGCAGCATTTCTGAAGTAGCGTGATAGACTGGGGCTACCACGACGCAGGGTGCCCAAAAGTCCAACAGCCCCTATATGTCAAAAACAAACATAGAAGTCTTTTCTTCTGAGTTAAGCTGATTTCCTCAATTAGGTGATATTGGATTGTGCGGCTCTTCCTGACATCATGACAGGGTTGGCGGCTGGGTAGTTCTCTAAAGTAGGGTCCCTTTCAGGGCCCTTTTTTTTTAGAGAACTTCCCGGCTGTAGAGCTTCCGGCCCCTAACCCTAAGCTGCTGTCCATTAGTGCTGCAGCCTTCGGGTGTCTGCGGGTCTCGGCGTTAGCAGCACTGCCCACAAAGGTGCGGCTGAAGAGGAAGTGGTACATCGGGAGGCCCTGTGGCTTCAGGGTTGAAACCCTAAAGCCTAAACCCTAAACCCCTAAACCCCTAAACCCTAAACCCTAAGCCCTAAACCGTGGTTGATGGTGCAGGGCTCAAGGATTGGGTCTCAGATTCCTGGGCTCAGGCTTGGGGGTCTCGGGATTTGGTGCAGCAGTCGGCTTACCATTCAGGCCGTGGGAGCCGTTTTTATGGATTGATTGGTATTGCTGATTTTGGCTTGAAATCCGGGAAGCTTGTCCGTCAAAGCCTGAAATTACAGCTTCTTTCACACTGCTAGCACCAACACGCAGCTTTTTGAGCTCTGATCCCTGTGCTCCTTTCTCAAGGTTTGTGGATATGCAAGCTTTTATATGCTATTCTACATGGTAACACCCTCGTAAATGTGTTGACAATCGAAAGACAGGTCCTGTTTGACTTAGTAGGAGAGGTGGTGTCGCTGTGCCATTCAAGACATGTTTGCGTGCTTTGCGTCTCTCCGGAGCCTTCGCGCCTTGAAGCAAACCTCCAATCCTTGAGCCTTGCTTGGAGGTTCATGGGTAGTTATAAGTTATAACTAGGGACATAAGTAGGGTAACTATACTTATAACCCATATTAGGGGACTTACAACCCCACTTATAACAACCCATGAACCTCCAAGTGACCCCTCCGAATAACAGTTTGGATCCCAAGCCCTAAACCCTAAACTTGCGTTTGTAAAGCTTTAGCAGTTAAAAACAAGGAGCCGCTTGTGCGGAGCCAGTTGGATGAGGAAGGCTCGCTTCTTGCTGAGGTCTTCCCCTCAGGAGGGTGTAGGCTTTTGGGTTGATACCGGGGCGTGAACAATTGCCTATACTACTGTTGATGGACAAAATCCTGCATGACCCTAAGGACTCTAAACTATGGGAATTATGGTATATTCCTTATTAGGGGTAGTGCAGGATTTTGTCCATCAACCGTATTTTGGGGGTTCCTTATTATAAGTATGGTATAGTGGGCCCCAAAACCCTATTCTAATTATTACGGCCACTTGAGGCTTCAGGGTCAGGGTTATCTCAGGAGAGTGTTCCTGTCATCTGCCGATACCTAGGTGATAGGTATAAGCTTCAGTGTCATACCAGTAAGTTTACTTTGCATGGCTCGGTTAGATTCTAGATTGTAATATGCCAATGTATATATATATGTTTATATTTATATTTATGTCTCTATATATATACACAGAGCGAGAGAGAGAGAGAGAGTGAGAGAGAGAGAGAGCGAGACAGACAGACAGACAGATGTCCATGTTACTTGCACAGCTATATATATATATACATATGTACGTGCAGACATGAGGCGCACACCCCCATGTCTTCCTCATAAGCAGGCGGCGTTGTATGTCCACATGCCTGATACTGTGTCAATCTGCCTATCCTAAACTTCGAAATGTCAGCAAGGCGAAATGTCAGTAAGGCCCTAAACCCTAAACCCGGAACCCTAAACCCGAAACCCTAAACCCCTAAACCCTAAACCGTGGCTGTCGTCGTTCGCAGTCTTCGAGCCCCACGGCCTCGAGGCCCTCCCCGACCGATCAGAGCCTTGCGCGACAAAGGACAGCTTGGTGGGATCCCTTTGAGGGTTGAGGTTTATTCAGGGACCCAAGAGGCACATAAGCATAAGCATTTTATAAGGATATCCCTACCTTATTGGGCTTCATTATAAGGGGATTTATATGGGCTTTAGGCGGGCTTTGAATTTGGGGCTTGAGGATTTAGGATTTCTGGTGCCTCCGACCCAGGCCCCTCAGCCGACGTTTCAGACTGTCAGAGATGTTTTAACATGTACTCAATCATTTGTTCCCCCGACAAGCCCACAGGCCTCTAAAGTCCGTCGATTCTAGCTTGAGTGTTTCTAAGCAGACGCGATCACGCTTTGCACGGGGCATCAAAGAAGGTGGCTGTTTCAGAATCAAGCTTTTAGCTCTACATCTGAACAATCCGCAGCGATGACCTGTGCATGGTGGGGGTATACTGTAGTAGACCACATTGACTCTACTACATCTTCTTAAATGCACTCATATAATGCCATGTTATTCTGCACTATACTTTATTAGACTATGGTATACTATATTATACAAAATGTTGCTGCATTATGGAACCTGGACTGCGAGCCCCCCCAGACTGAAGGAAGAGTCCCCCGCACCGGCTCAAGAGCAGCCCACGAAAGCAAAGGCGCCTTGGTGCAATTGGGGTGTACTATAGGGGCCTTAAGAATTAGAATAGGGTTCCCTTAAAGGGGGTCTATAAGGGTTACTATAAGGGATCTATAAAGGTACTATATACTACAGGACCTTAATCATTAGAAGGGTTTGGTTTCAGGGGCCATTATTCTATAGTTATCATAAGGAACCAACAAAATAGTATTGGTAATTGTTTAGGCCCCTTATTATGAAGCAGCGCTCTTTGCAGAGACTGCAAGAGTTCGTGGAACATTCATTAACACTTAGAACACCACATATTGAAATTACGGAATACTGCGACAGCTATACAGACATATACATGTTCATTTGTACATGTATGTATATACATACATATATATATATATATAAACCTGGAGATACATAGGCATATAGATATAAGTGATATAAGTGAACATATGGATATATGTATATATATGTAGATATTTGTTTGTTTTCTCAGTTTTGTGAGTTCAACTGCTTTAGTCATGTGCTTATGTGCGCGAAGGCTTATTTTTGGTGCGTTCAAATTCCCGATAATGTAGGAACCTGATTAAGAAACCTTGGGCCTTTACTAGGGTTCCTTATATGAATCCTACTATTTTGGGGTTATAGGCCCAGGGTTTCTTAATCAGGTTCCTACATTAACCAAGATCTCCTGCTCCGGAGCCTCCTCTCGGTCTCGAGGATTTTGCACCCGAGCCCGAGCGGCAAAGCTGCAAACCCCCCCCNCCCCCCCCCCCCCCCTCCCCGCCCTGTGAGGTCGTCCTTCCGCGTGAGATGCGCCACTTCCTGGCTTTGACTCTTGGCTCAAAGATAGGCCTAAACCCGAAACCCATACTATAGGGGCCTTAATAATTACCTATTCCTTATAATGAGTATACTATAATGGGGCCCAAAACCATATTCTAATTATTAAGGCCCCTATACTAGGCCTAAAAAGGCCTAAAACCGAAACCCGTAGATTGGTGGTCCTTAAAGACTCCAGGCTTAACTTTGGGGCTTCCGGGTGGGTGCTTGAGGCTTGTTGGATTGGGTTAAAGAAGGAACCTGACTAAGAAACCCTGGGCCCATAACCCCAAAATAGTAGTGAAGGAGAGGGGCGGGCTTCACTCAGACTTGCCACAGCGAGAAACATATGAAATCAATGAGCTCACTAGCTATGATTTAAAGGAACTATAAGGGCTCCTATCAGGGATCTTTCAGGTACTACAGGGGTTTGGGATCTTTAATCAGCATCTTTACTGCTCCATCTTCGTTCGCACTGCCTTCGCACCGAATGACCCGAGAAGCATGCCTGGAGTAACATGGTCCCCACAGAAGCTTGGGGTTTTCTCGGGTTTAGGAGGAGTGTAGTGCTCTTGTTTCATGGAAGTATAAGCCGAATGAAGCCTGAACTTGGAACTTGGGTTGCAGAGCTACCACGAATCAATCATTTGAAGATGTCCATCAACGTGTCCAGGAGTTTTTTACCGCAGCGAGGATGCCAATGAAAATTGCTCGGTTCATTTGTTTTTGACAACCCCTTGGAAATCAACTGCCCAGTGTTGGTTCGAAAAACTCTCTTGACCTGCCCTAAACCCCCTAAAACCCCCTAAACCCTAAACCTTTCATGGCCAAGGCGACCTTGCAGCCCTTAACTAGAACTCCCTGGTGCTTAGTAGGGAATCGGGGAATGGATCCTATAGTAGTCCTTAAACAGAAATCCCCAATAATCGTCTCCATAACCTAGTCCTTAAACAGAAATCCCCAATAATCGTCTCCATAACCTATAGTAGTCCTTAAACAGAAATCCCCGATAATCGTATCCATAACCTATAGTAGTCCTTACACAGAAATCCCCGATAATAGTCCCCAGAGTCCCCATTCCCCCATTCCCTACTAAGAACCAGGGAGAGAACCCCGGGATCCCAGAACCGTAACGCGGTGGAACCTCAAGATCTAAACGGGAGTTTCCGAAAATTAGGGGTGCCATATTTGGGGGTCCTTATAATAAGGATCCTACTATTTAGGGTACTAGATTAGGGTCCCCTATTTTCGGAAACTCCCAAACCCCGAAAGCCAAAAGCGGTAGAGCCGCAGACTCTGCAGACCCTGAGCGACTTCCATTTTTCAGCCAGAGTTCCGATGAATATACGGGCCTCCATCATTAGAACGGGGCGTTGGGGTATATTACGGCATACTTATATGGGGACTATACGGGAATAGTCTGTCTAAGTGTTTAGGCTTCTAACCCTAAACCCTAAACCCCTAAACCCTAAACCCTAAACCCCTAAACCCTAAACCCTAAACCCCTAAACCCTAAACCCTAAACCCCTAAACCCTAAACCCTAAACCATTCTTTATTGAGCCTGAGCAACCAAGGCTCAGGGTCCACCGCTTCGAACAGAAGAGGTGCCTTTTTCGCGTGCGGTGGGAGGTAGGTTTTGAGTATTAGGGACCCAAAAAGCACATAAGCATAAGCATTTTATGGGGATATCCCTACCGTAATGGGCTTCATTATAAGGGGGTTTATATGGGAGTTCCGATCCGAATTTTTGCTTCTGTGCTTTTTTTGGGCCCTAGGGTGGGGTTTTGGGTTTGGTGCATTGGATGGGGTTTGCACTGTAGGTTTTGGGTGGGGTTTTGGGTTTAGTGTATTGGATAGGGTTTGCAGGGATTCTACAGGGCTTGGGGGGTTTTATGGGAGTGTGGGTTTTTGGGGATATTAGGTTCTTTTTTGGGGGTTTACGATTGCGGTGTTTCGGTGAGGTTTCCTGTTAAGGCAGAGTTTTTAGCACTAGCGTGCAGGCTGCAGGGTTTGAGGATTTGAGGGTGTTTCGGGATGGCGCATGTTTTGACGGTACACTTCCACAGGGCCGCAGCGGAGCCAAGCATCCTTTCATCAGTGGCGCTTTGCTTCCAATGAAGGGGCCTGGATAGAGAATAGTAGTTCTTTTCCTTGAGGGTCGCAAGAACGATATAGTAAACTATGTCCCTTTTCGTCCGCATATTGTCATAGTATTGTAAACACTACCCCACAACCTATTCTATTGTCTAGTGCCCTTATCTACAAGCCAAAAAACCCTATCCTATTCAAAGCTTTAACTTTAATGCCCCTGTATTGGGCCGTGAATAACGTTAAGCGGCATTTCATCTGCCGAGCCTCAAAGAACAAGGCAAGTTTGGAGCCCTCTTGTGCTCGACTAGGTTCCTCAACAAAGTGTAGCCTTCCTGGGCTTAACATCCCTAAATTTTTGCAAACAAACTTGCAAGCAGGTTAGGTGTTAAGTGACGTTAGCCAGCCTGCACCCTTGGCCCTAACACCCTACACCAACTGCAACCCCAAAACCCCATTATAGGGGTCTGCATAAGTGTTAATGCTTGTCATGCATGGTAGAGTATACCCCAAACCCCATTCTAACCATTACGGGCCCCGACATATAGCCAACTGCACCAAAAAGCCAAAAACGTGCCCCCAAAGCCTAAACCTACAAACCCCAAAACGCTGAAACCCTAAACCCCGCAAAGCCTTAAACCCCTCAACCCAACCCCTCAAAGCCTTAAACCCTCAACACCTGAAGCCCTAAACTCCTAAACCCCTAAACCCCTCAACCCCCAAACCCCTAAACCCCTAGAGCCCTAACCCAAAACCTTGAAGCCTTCAGCCCTACAGTTATCAATCCTACAGCCCAGAAGCCCTGAGCCCTATCAACCTAGGTTCCTGAGTAGTACCCTTTTGCCCTTTTTATTCTAGGGTCCCCTTTTTACAACCGAATAGAAGGAAAAAGGGTACCCTTATGATAATGGAGCTACTCAGGAACCTAGCTCAACCCTATTCAAGTAAAAACGCCCCTTGAGCCTAAGCCCTGGCAGAACCTTTGGTAGACACCTTATAGAGCCCTTGAGAACACCTGCTTTTTCATCCTCTAGATCCTTTCTAGAAGCCTTGTAGGACTTTGTTTAAGTTAACAAAATAAGGAAACCCTATTATTTACGACAAATCCCTATTTTGGTATTTGAAATAAAACCCCATCACCTCTAACCCTTATAGAACCCTTAAAGGAACCCATATAAGATCCCTTAAATGAACCCTACATTATGGTAACTTTTATAAAGTCCCGAACCAAGAACCCCGAGCCTCTCCGCCAGCTCCATCCTGGCCGTACCGGATGTCGTCCAAGCCATCGTCGACTTCGGCGATGACCCGGAGACTCGGCGAGATATTGGTTCATGGAAGGGCTTTTTCTAGGGGATTACTATGAAGTGTGGAGGTTTCAGCCAAAAACCAAAAACAACAACGTCAGGGCTTGGGGGATGTTAAGGGTAAAATCAGGGGTGTGGGTTTGGGGTGGTTAAAGGTTCAGCGCGTTAAGGGTTGAGTGTAGGATTTTCCGGGTTCAATGCTTGGGGATTGAGGCTTCAAGGTCTTGTGGGTTTTGGTTTTGGGACTGCCAAGGCTGTAGTCGAACATGAGAAGCGGAGATAATGTAGAAGCCTTAATAAAGAGAATAGGGTTTTGGGGGTTCCTTACTATAGTTATAGTACAATATACCCCCAAACCCTATTCTAATTATTAAGGCCCCTATATTACTGCCAGGACTTGGGGACAAGATTATCGGCCTCTGTAGGCCACAACGCCGCAAACTGAAGCCAGGGCTTGCCGTGGGTGCCCCCCATATCTGGCGCTGCTCAATGTCCAGACCGGAAAAGTCGTTGGCCCCGTTGATGGGACTGTTGACTTTTGGGATTTGTCTATCGGTTTGAGGGTCTGCTTTTTGTTGAAAAACTTTCGGTGTTCGGGCTTTCAAGACGTTCGATGGGCTCCGGAATTTGAGGCCTCAGCGAAAGACAGCCTGCATGCTGCCGCAAGGCCAACATTTTTCACATGGGGCTTGCAACCACACGAAACTTGCATTGTGTTGAGCGTATTCAGACTCAGCACTGGGACGCAGACACATGCGGGAATTGTTTTGATGAGCTAGCATGGACAGTTTGAGTAGTGGTTTGGAGACTTGTGGCGGAACGATGCTCTGGCCTCACTGGCCTCGGGGATTGCGGATAGACGTGCAGCAGCTGATGCCCAAGATGCTCGTGAGCGTCGGGGTTGTGCTGGAACATGTTGCGGCTGATGCTCATGATGCTCTCTGGCCTTGCAGCTGTGGTGGAACATGCGACAGAGGCTGCTCATGATGCTGACTAGCCTTGGGGTCGTGGTTTTTCCTGTGGTAATTGATGTTCATGATTCTCGCTGGCTGGACATTCGTGAGGAGGCTCGCTCATGATGCTTTCTGACGGCCGTGTTGGTCAAAAGTGCGGCAGCTGATGCTCCTGATGCTCGCCAGCCTTCGGGTTTTGTCTCAACGGCTGTAGCTGATGCTGGCGACCCCTCTAAACGTGCGGCAGCTGATGCTCATGACGCTCGCGAGTTTCGGATTGGGCGACAGCTAATGCTCGTGATGCTCGCGAGGTTTGGGGTTGTGGCGGAATATGCGGCAGCCGATGCTGATGATGAGGGGTTGTGGCTGAATGTGCAGTGGCTGATTCTGATGATATTAGCGACTTGGGATTGCGCATAAACCTGTGGCAGCTGATGCTCGTGATGCTCGCGAGCTTTGGGTTTGTGGCTGAACGTGCAGTGGCTGATGCTGATGATGCTCGCAAGCCTGGCGAATATGGTTAAACATGCGGCGGCTGATGCTTGTGCTGCCCGCTAGCCTTGGAGTCGTGGATAAACGTGCTCAAGGCGATGCCCATGATTCTCGCTCCGCTCCGGGTATTTGTGAGGCACTTGACTCTCATGATGCTTTGAGCCGTCCTGTCCAACAAGTTAGCAGCTAGGACAGCCACTTTCAACCTTACGAGACGAACCAGGAAGTCTAAGCGACGAACCAAAATATCGTCTACCTAGACGGTCAAATACATTTCTCAGCTTACAGCACGTGCACAGCTCTTGCAACCGAGGACGATCAACAAGGCCCCGTGCTATTTCAAACCATAGTCAGGAGATATAGAGTTTAGGGTTTCCTATGCCGACAGGCCCTTGCAAGGTATCCCAATTCTCATTATACTTCCTCTGACTTGGCTCTCTGGACAAATAGCTAGGCAAATCGTCAACTTTCGTGGCATATATGACCCTACTATACTCGAATGAATTTATTTAAAAGGTCAGACAGAGTCAGACATGTTTGGGCCAGGAAGTTCAAGAGTCAGGTACTTCTACCCCAAACCCGACAGCTACTTATTGCGACGGTCTGAATCGCAAACCCAGGAGTTGGCCCTCTTCGGTGTCCGGAGCTTGATGACAGGCAGGGGCCTGACTTGGTTCTGCGGTGTAGGGTTGCTAGGTTTCGGGACACTGTGAGGGAGTGGTATGGAAGGCATCATGGCATTTTGCGCTGAACCCTCAACCCAAAGGCGACTGCCCGAGGCTTTCTTGCATCCTGAACCCAAGACTACGCAGAGCCTCCAGGCCTAGCGATCCCGAGCCTTCCCCACAAAAAGATCCTCGGCTCAATGACGATTCGTTGGCCGAAGAGCATACGCATGTACATTTGCATGTACACATGCTCGTACACGTGCAGCTTTGGTGATTAATAACCATGTAGCTCACTGTGTAATATATATATATATATATGTACATATGTGATATGCGTACATGTTTGTGATTTTTGCTTGCTCTATATGTACTGAGGCGTTCCCCTGGAGCAGGAGATGCGCTTTCCTACCATCGGAAGGCGGGGGCAAGAGCTCCGGGGTTTAAACATGGCCATCACGCAAAGGCCCTAAGTTGAGAATGAGATGATACGCCGGAGCACAACTCGTCGGGTACTGTGGCCTGAGCCGTGCTCATGAAAACTATATATCTCTGTCCTTGCCGGGAGAAGTAAGCTGGTGCTTGACAGCACTGTCTTGTTAAAAGTCACGGGAAAAACTATACGAGAAGCACCCTAGGATACTACCCAGGCTTGAATGCATGCGCACATGGGTTCGATTCGGCATAGTACTTCTGTCCGCAAGAAAGAGCTGTCCAGTTCCTCCTGGCAGCCGCCTACTTCAGGGGCTCGGCCGAACATGGGTAATGCTTGTGCCAGCCTTCTTCAAACCACGCAAAAGCCCTGTGTACAACAACGCACAGAAGCCTAGCAACCGCCAGCTCCTGCTGAACGAGCTGGGCTTAGGAATATGCTTGATACTTGAAGCTGACTTCTATACCCGCTTGGGGCAATTGTGAAGTTCGCGCATCCAAAAACAACCTCCCTTATCAACAACGGAAGCCAGTGGGCACCAGATTGTGGCGGCAGGAAAAAGCCGCATGTCTTATGCTGCCTCATCCTCGCAGAAAAGCAGTGCGGCTCTACACCCAAAAGTCCTGACACGCTGAGCCATATAAACAAGACCCTACACCTTGAACCCTTGCAATAATGCAAGGTGCCCAGATTTTGCACCAGCAGTGCTCAGGCGGGTGTACTTCTTGGGGTTCATGCTTTAGGGCTTCGGGAAGTAATTATTCTCAGGTAACTTCCTTAGTCCTCCGGTCTTCGATGCGGATGCAGCTGTGAAGACTTCAATTTCTCTCAGCCCGGACAGCTCCCGAAACCCTGCAGTCTTAAAACCCTCCAAACTCCGAAAGTCCAACAGTCAGAGTAGGCCTCAAATCGAGGTTTATGATAGTTCTATCAGTACCTTAGCTTTGCGATGTCAGCGATACTTCATTTCGGGATCTTTAGAAGAAGAGGATGATGGTTGAAAAGAAGGTCCATCGCTACAAGCCGAAGAAGCCAGAAGCCATAGGTCACAAGCTGAAGCAAGAAGTCCTGGTTCCCGAAGCTTCCACAAGCAAGGATGAAGAGAAGGCATCATAATTTCCTCGCACCGATGGTCACGACAGCAAAAAAAATTCGGGAGCGGTTTGGCTCAAGGTCTAAGAGACACACCTGAACTCACCTACTTCCAGAAAGTAACCCCTGGGTTTCACGCGACAATACATCAACCCTTGGCTGTCCGAACATCACGAGAGGAGGGAACATCCATAGAAGCAGGGATGGTTTGACTCTGGCTTTCGGGGGCAGACTCCTTCGCATACCGTGTAAGTATCCCTGAGAGGATAGTTGAAGAGCTGCAAGCCCTGCCTGCATGGGTTTAGGGTTTAGGGTTTAGGATGCAAAAATTGTAAAGAGATGTATCACAGGTCGCAGGGAGAGACCAAGATGCTCCGAGCATGCGGCAAAGTCGCAGATTAGATGAGACACGGCAGTCAAACCCATTTCTCCTTTCATTTTTCTCCGCAGTTGGCCCGGGCACAGAGCCGAAACCTCTGAGAGCGACGGACTTGAGCCGCCCTACACCGAAATCAAAACGCCAAATCATCAACAAGGTATGATTCCGAACCCCGAAGCCGCAAACTGCAGGCACAAATCCTAGGCCGTGAGCCCTCGGCCCTTGGACCGCAACTCGCTGCGACAGGATCCTTCTGCGCGAAACCAGCGCTGAAGGATTGCAACTTATGCAGCGCGGGGGCCCCGATTCTGATACCTTGCGATGATATGGAGGGTTCTTCTGAATGCTAGTGGTCCTTTTTTGGGATGTGTCCTTAAAGTCAGGATTCTATTTCTTGGGGTTTCTGTTTGGGTCCCCGGTTTTCTTGAAAAACTTTGGGGCTGGGGGTCACGGTTTGTGATCTCCAGTCTCTAAACCTGAAACGAGCTGTTCGGAGCTACCCAGAGACTCCGAAACCCCATAGTTGAGGACAATGCCTAAAACAGGGATTACCTTAACCTACCAAAACCTACTTTTTGGTAGGGTCCCTATAAATCCCATATTCGGGTTTATAATAAGAACCTGCAAAAAAGAAGGTTTTGGTAGGTTAAGGTACAGCTTATTCATTGTGGTCCCACATTTCACCACGACAAGGCGCAGGAGGGCAAGTAGGAGGAGGACGGTGATTTTGATGATCGAGATACTACCGCGAGCAGTGGAAGCAGAGTCCTCCTCATCATAGGCTTGCCACCACCATCCTTGGCCGTCTACGCGTTCGTACCCCTCGAAGTTGCAGCGCCTGGAGATTCGGGCTTTCCAGCGGGACACACAAAACAGGCAACCGACCTCCAAGTGATCTGTAGTTGCGCTGGCAGCACAGCACAACATACACTGGTCCACGCCTCACACAGAGTCCAGTTTACGGACATTTCGAGACTTCGTGTTGAGGACGCTCAACTTCGGGCATGCCTCGTTGCAAGACTGCAAGACATCATCTCTAGATTGGGAACCGCATAAGGGGATGCTTGCACACTGGTGTGTATGTATGGCGGTCCTCATGCTGGCCACGAGGTGTACTGTTGCACAGGCACTGCGCCAGCGCTGCTCGAATCATGCGTGTTCACATGCCTCAGCATCAACTCTCCCGTGCGCTGCATTCTGGGCACTTGCGGCATATTGCTGTCCCTTGTTGGTTTAGGGTGTTCTCGACTGAGAGCCAGTGTTGCAGACCTCAAGCTTGAGAGAAACAGCAAACCAGCAACTGCCACTCTAGCCACCCCTGGATCCGACAACCCCTAAGCCGTACGCGACAAAAGTGACGAGCAGGCATGGTCTACGGCATCCTGGACAATGACCCCACGGATTACCAGGCGAGAACCGATACCGGTAGCCTCAAGGATCGTTATTAGTATTCCTTCACGCCCGCTGGTCGAGTTTAGTGAGAAGTTTTTCTGTCACATGCCAGCGCAGAGCTGTTTTCAATGGCGGAAGCTGACTGCAGCCCCTGACTTGAACATTCAGCAGCCGAGCGCGACAACGCGGCTCTGATCGTGGCACACCTCGACACACCAGGAATCTCAATCTGACTGTTGAATCCTCAAAACCTAGCTCCGGAAGTCAGCAGCTGCATCCTTCTGTTTTCAACACGAAGTCATTGATTGGGGTTGCAGGTTCATGGCTTGTCTCACCACGCCATGCCAGCAGGGTTGCACAAGGCTATAACCCTTTCTTGCCAGCACTTTTGACCGGACGTGTTCCCGCGAAATGTGGCCAGAACATGAGGTAATTCTAGTCGAACAGCTTCCGAATCTAGTTGTCCCTGCTTCTGGTGTCTGTTTGGTTCAAGAAACTGCCAGAGTGCATGCCTAAACCCTTCAATCCAAGTAAGGGGAGGGCCTCAACTGCGAAAGCAACCCTTCATCCCGAGAGCGGAACATTCTGTAATTTTAATCCCGAGCGCTGAACCCTTTGTGCTTTGGAAGTAAACCTCCCGGGCTAGCTCAAGACACCCCAAGCTTGCGAGGTTCTGGTTAGCTCTGAATCGGAGACAAAGAGGACACTGAAAGCGCTGAACCATTGCCAGTCAAAATATTTCTTAAACCTTAAAGCGAAGAGAAAAACACAACCCCTTCAATCCCAAACCCTAACCCGAAAAAAAAAAACAAACAACCCCTTCAATCCTAAACCCCCAACCCCTCAACCCTAAACCCCGCATCAGATGCGTAAGGTGGCTGAATTTGCTCGCCTCAAGTAGGCTTGCGTAGGCCGAACCCTCGTGCAGACGCAAAAGAGCCCTCAAAAACAAAAAAACCCGCATCAGGGCTGGATCGAAGTGGCCGCCCGGGGCATCGCTAGGCTCCTCGATGCCTTGCCCTCAGCGCCCCTTCGCAACGCGGGGGGTTCTAAGATAGGGGCCTTAAGAATTACCTATACTATTTTTGGTTGGGTTCCTTAGCATGATTTTACCATAATATCCCCCCGAAACCCTATTCTAACCATTCAGGCCCCTACATTACAAGTTCAGTCAGGGATCCTGCGGGCTAAGGGTTTAGGGGCTGCAGGTTGAGGGTCTAGGGCAGCCTCCAAAAGCGACCTTGCTAAAGATGTGCAAAACAGAAGTTATAAGGGATGTGGTTTTTGGGCTACAGGTAGGGTTTAGGGTTTGGGGTTCGGGGATCCAGGCAGGTTTTTCTACGGGTGTTTTTGGTTCAGGTTTTCAGGTTTAGTAGTTTAGGTTATTCCCTAAACCCTAAACCCTAAACCCTAGACCCAAACCCTTCTTGGGTTAGGGGGCTTTGGCAGGGTAAGTCTGGTGTTCTTCGGGACCTACAGAGGGGCCTTAAGTGTATTGGAGATAGAAAATTGCGGGTTTTCCTCCTCTGCGAAGTCGGAAGCTAACTTTGCAGCCCTGAACCCTAATCCTGGGCTTTGGAGTACCATACTTTAATACTTTTTTCCTTTAAAGGAGCCATTATGAAATAAAAGTCAATACTTTTTTCCTTAAAGGAACCATTATGAAAGAAAAGCTTATACTTTCTTCTCCCTGGTAACTTAAAAGCCCAAAATACCCACTATAAAACTACAAGTCTACACTTTTTGGGGCTTATGAGCTCAGCAACTAAGAAACCCCAAGCCCGATGTCAGAGAGACCGCGCGCCTGTCAGATCTGCCGGGCCGAGTATCGGTCGATTAATATAGGGACCTTAATGATTACCTATACTATATTGGGGGTTCCTTATTAGAAATATAGTATAAGGGGCCCTCTGCGGGGTTTTGAAGTTTCTACGGGTTTCCAGTTTCAGGTCAGGGGGAATGTGTATGTGCTGGACCGTGATGTTATTGAAATTCCCAGATCCTCCAAAAGCCCAAAATTAGTCCCCAAATCCTAGATGTCCTTCATCCTTCAGCCCTGAATTCTAAAGCCAAAAATACCCAAAATGAAAGGCAACTGCGACGTGGACGTCCAGCTCTTGGGAGGCCCTTTCATTGGGGTTCGTGGGCGGGGNTAGTAGTAGTAGTAGTAGGGGAGGCAGGCTGGCAAGGGCGGGTTGGGGGTTGGGGGGCGGGCCTTTTGATGTGTCGACTGCGATCTTTGCATACAGGGCCGGTATTTGGCTTTGGTCTTGGAGCTTGGGATTCAGGTTGTCGGGAGCTGTTGGTTTCAAGCAGAGCTCGTGACGACAAATCAGTGTGGCCAGGGTGGGCGTACACTTCCGGAAAGTGTTGTTGGGTAGTGAGGTTTAAACCAGTACAGGAAGGGTAGGGCCTCTGATGGCAAGCAGAGTTGGTGTGTCCTCTCGCATACTTGGATGGGTATTCTCAAACAATCAGAGGCAGGTACACCAGTTGCCTGTCTTCTACATTATACCAATGACTTTTCGTGTAAAAGATGTACTACTCGTTGATTCGCTTCAGGTCCGCTGTGGCATCTTCCAGTCAAGCAGACCTTCGTTCACGGTGTTTGGTATCTCTGCCTACACTTCGGGAAAGCACGGCACTTCTTGAAAGGAGGACAACTCGCATGCATGTTGCAGATGCCGTATACCACGTCATAGACCATGCATACTTATTTTCTTGACGCTTGTATATATTTACATGTTTGTAGGTATGTATGTATGTATGTATGTATGTACATTCAGTTTTGCATACAACAGGCATGTACGCATGCGTGTCTTGATGACAGTACGGCAATACAGATTGAATGGGAGAGCTTCTTCTCATTCTTTTTGGACATGCATCGCCCCCCAATCCCCTGCCACAGTGGATATCTTCTTTGAACCCTCGAAAACCGTTCATTGAAACTTACAGAGACGCCGTGCATGTTGAACTCGGTCGAAGAATCAGGCAGACCGGTCCCAATCCCTTGATCTTGCCTCAACCATGAGGAGGCTCCAACCTTAAACCCCCAAATTCAATCCCCGAACCGAACCAGAGTCACCTTCCTAAAGCCCTCGAGGAATTGATCCTGGGCTAAGTCTGGGTCAGCTTGTGCTCGAGTTCTTGGGCCCATGGTTGTGGCAAAATCGAAAGCGTCAAGCCCACGAGCGCAAGGTTGGGCTTTAGAGGCTCCGCTTTAGTCCAGGTTTAGATGCCTGATATCTACAGAGTTTCGGCGCATTCGATTAGATCCCGAGTGTCACAACCCGAGCCCGATAAGTAGGATGCCTCTCCGTGTCAGAAGGTCATGTTGAAAACCATCAACGAGACGATGTACACTCCGCAAGGTGAGTCTTCGTTTTTCAAGGGTGTGGGGTTCTGAGTCTGTTACCCTAGCTCTTTGCGGACCCACCAAGAGAACAAAAGAAGTCACATTGAGCACCTTCGGACTGCCTTCAATGGCTCGTTGGTTGCAGGCGATTGGGTGCTGGGGTTCAGGGTTTACGCTGCAGTCGTATTCAGTGTCGATCTCGTTTGCCCTAGACCCTAAACCCTAATGCCTAAACCCTGGGTGAGAAGGGGAGGTTCGGAGTCTGCGATCCGGTGGAAGCCACACGTGTTTGGGTACGGGATTGAACACGGTTTAGGGTTTAGGGAACACTGTCTCACTTTTCGGCCCCGTGAATTTCTGAGAAACACGGTTCGAGGCAGCCCAGCGGCCGAGTTTGCACATGGCATAAAACATTCCAAATAAAGGCCACACTTTAGAACTACAGCGGAGGTTGTTCGAAATTTCCATACATTTTCTGGTACATATATATATATATATATACACATATATATGTGGTATGTCACTGCTTCAATGATACTTTTCCACCACCAAACTAACAACGTTCCAAGCAGAGAACGCATAGATTTCACTGCATGCACACGGTACAGTGCACCTTCAAAAAGAGCACACAACAGCACCCTTCGCAGTCGCATCGAGAAGTTAAGGCAACATCAAAGATCCCGCAGAAGACTTGTCCGGGAATCCTGCATGTTCGATGCGCAAAGCATGGGAAACCGGAGAAACGTTAAGAAGTGGCACACTTGACATTTGAATACTGAATGTCGGAGATCCTGCAGAAAGCTTTTCCTGGAGTCTTCAATGTTCGATGTTCAATGCAGGGGAAACATCAGATTAGGTATTTCTTGATATTATTGATTAGTATTTGACATTTAGGCTCCGTTTGTTTATGCACACCTAGCTGAGTGCAGCGCGCAGTGTTGCATGTTGAGCTTTGGCTGTAGTGCGAAGACTTTGTTACGATCATGTCGGCTCACATGCTGACTACAGGTCTCAAAGCCCGATGCCTGCTGGAATAGCAAACCCAATGTTAGCCTTGCACAAGCCATAGTAGTAACGTTGACTGTTGGGCTTAGCACTTCTCACCGCAAATTCCGCGGCAGCCGACATCAGGGCGTGGCTTTCCCGGGGCTAACTCTCATGGCATAGGGGCTTAGGGTTCAAGGCTCTTTCGGCTACTGTAGCTTTCAGCCAGACAGTTTGGGGAGGAGCTGCAACCCTCACTGCCAAACCCCAGGCCCTCAACCCCAAAGCCCCCAACTTTCAAGGCAAACGCTGTGACTAGGTCGGGCTTTGGGGCATTTTATAGTTTCCCTTATTGGGCTTAAGAGGATCTTATTTACTAATATTTTTCAAAAGCTTTAAAAGCCCCACCTAGTGTGATTTGACAGGCAGAAACCGACTCTACGAACTAAACACCTATCACGGCCTCGAGAAGGCAGGGTTTTTTCAGATTTCGGGGTGTGGGATCGAGGTGTAAGGCTCAGGGTTCTTGGGTTTAGTAGGCTTTGGGCATGGGGGACCTAGAGAGCCCAATACCCCTTTATCAAGGAATATAGCTTAAATCATAATATGAAGCCCAATATTATTTAAGCCATATTCGTTAATTAAGGGGTATTGGGCTCTCTGGGGACGAGTGTGCTGTCCTCCGAAATCAAACCAAGGGGTGCTTCTTGTACTTGGTGTAGCAACCCTAAGAGTCTTTGTGAGAACAGGTCGGCCAAGAAACCTCAAATTGCGGATACTGTGAAATGGAGGAGCTGCGGGCTTGTACGATTTAGCGACAACCTCGTTAGCACTTGATGCTTAGACTGTCATGGGGATGGTGCTTGTTTGGTCTGAAGTTGTTGCGCTCTTCTTGGTTTTGTTCTTTTTAGTTCGTTATATGTGTGCCGTTCTCTGACTTGTGGTTCTGTCGGGTTGCAGGTTGCATGTTCAAGAGTGGGGCTTAGGATTTTAGGAATTTCTAGTATTGGCTGGTGCAACTTGTTCAGCCTAAATCCACATCTCAAGACCAATGCGAAAACATCCTCAAGCAGCCAGCTCTTCAACTAGCGAAAGCCCATGCCACAAAAAGCCTACAACAATCCCAAGGCCACATGGCGGCCGCAGCCGAAGCAGCATCCTTTGCATGCAAAACCTTCTTCTTCAAAGCCATACACCCCAAAACCTCCTCAATCAATGCACACACCGATAACCTGGCAGTCAACTTCTCTAGTCGGGACGTTGGGTCCGGGCCTGTAGTTAGGGTTCAGGGTTTAGGGTTTAGGGTTTAGGGTGTGGTGGTTTCGGTTTGCCGCCGAAGGTTTGGGAGAAGCTGAAGACGAGTGACGAGACGCTGGCCAAAATGCTCGTCTCCAGCCACAGCCCAAGAGATTGAATTGAATCAACTCCATGTTCATGGATACAGTCTACATCCGCGGCTAACACCCTTGCTTGCATCTTTCATCACTGTTCTGGCTTTGATTGGCACAAGAAGCCAAGCCGCATAGCACCGGGAGCAGCTTGTATCCGTAGCAGGATTTGTGGCCCACCAAACCCTCCGCGCAGCGACGCTGGGGCTGCAGAGACCGCTAAACAGAAGCAAAGAGCCTCCGAAAAGGCTTAGATAGTGAACGGGGGACGAAAGTTTGAACTTTTTGGGGCCCGGTTGTTGAAGAAGAGAGAAGAATCGTTGAGAACGGGCGAACGGGCATTCCAGTTTCACGCAACTCCACAGGCCCGATCCAGCAACCAACTTGCTTTCCACAGAGTTGATCTGAGAAACAAAGGATGCACAAGGCCTTTGCAGCGGGTGACATGTCTATCAGAACTTTGAACAGAAAGGGCCTCCAGAATTCCCTGCGTATCTTTGTCGGTCGTTCCAAGTTTACATTCAAACTTCATTACTGTCATCACACCCAGACTAGGTCAAGAGAAAGACCGAAATGGGAGTTTCCGAAAATAGGGGACCCTAATATGGTACCCTAAATAGTAGGATCCTTATTTTTAAGGACCCCAAAATAAGGTACCCCTAACTTTCAGAAACTCCCAAATCTGTCATGCCGTACACTAAGGCTATCACGATCAGACAGAGCGGTTGCGGCCTAAGGGATCCGACAGAAGCTCTTGCGGAGAAGAAGTGGGAGCTTCCGAAAATATGGGACCCTAATCCTTTGATAGTGAACGGGGGAACTTTAAACTTTTTGGCCTTATATATTAGCTCTATCTTAGAAAGTTTGAAGTTTTTGGGGCCCGGTTGTAAGGACCCCAAAATAAGGTACCCCTAATTTTCGGCAACTCCCAAGTAGTGACAGCCAGACCATGGATACTGTGCATTGGGGCCATTAGGGTTTGTTTACGGTTGCCATGTCGGCGCAGTCTTGCCATTACGGTTCATTTAGGTTTAGGCTACGGCAACAATTTCACGGTGCCAATTCTCAGTCTCTTCCTTCCTGAAACTAGCCTAGTCGGCTGCAAGTTTAGATGTTTGGTTTAGGTCCAGCTCGTCTTCGTCCATCTTCGTTGTTTTCGTGTATGTGGCTTCAGCTGAACCATTCAAACCGACATAGACACACAACCGAATCCCGCCTTTTTCGAAGATTTCTATCTTGCAGCTCTGCTAATCGCCATGTCAGGTTGAGTTCAGCCCTAACGAAATTCAGACTAGTTTTATGGCCGAAACCTCGGAAGTAAGCCCTCACTGCAGAATCTTGCCTGCGCCTGGTAAGGACGCTTGAGCTGCTGAGTTGAACAGAGGACTCGGTTTCACCAGTTTCCACCAAGTTTACAGCAGTCCGCCTGCAAGCAAAGCACTTCCAAAATTACACAAGGATATCCCACACGAGAAGCAAGACCCGCGCTCGAAGACCTTGAACCCTAAATCCTGCAACCGATCGACTGTGAAGAAACCTTCAGCTTAAAGCTTCTCATGCACACAGCGCTTAAATAGGAGAGGTTGCAGAGCAAACCATGTGATTCCGATTGCACCTGCAGGACTTTACATTTTTGGATAGGAATGATTTCTAAGATTCTGGTTATGGTATACTCTCGAACAAAAACGGTGTTGTGTTGGTTGCGTCTGGAACTCTACACGTATCTTCCGTAATTTGATTTTTTCCGCGTTTCTTCCTGAAAGTTTCTTCTATGATTGTCTCGCGTGACTGAAATCTTGGAAAATTCAATGTCGCGAGCGTGTCTTTCCTGGTACTTAGGTTTCCGAAATCTTGCTATAGATTTTTGGCGGAGGTGCTAGTGTACAGTAAATGAAGCCAAGGGATCCCATTCACCGATATTCTATGGTTTTCGTCGATTTGCGGGTATCTACTAATTTTGGCGTCTCTAAATGGAAAAGAAGGCGTAGGAAAAAGAAAAAGACTAAAATTAAAAGAAAGAGTATCTTTATTAGGATTTATTCTCCGGAATATTGAGCAGAGGTAGATAGATACTCTGAGGAGTAGAAGAAGAAGGACGCGATAATAGAGGAGAAGAAACAAGGAGAAGAGATAAAAGAGATTGTTAAGAAGAAATTTGAGAAAATAATAATAGAACAGGTGAGACGAGATAAGGTAGTAGTAACCTTAGCAGAAGGAGAAGAGAAGAAACGAAAAGGAAGTAGATGGAATTAGTAATAGAAGATAAGAGCATAAAGAGAAAGAAACCAAGAAATTAAAATAATAGGATTAGAAGGAAATAATAGTAAGCAAATAGAGAAGGAGTAAGTAGAAGTAGCTTAGTGCGATAATAAGAGAATCAAGAAATTAGCGAAGGAGATGGAAAAAAATGAAGGAAAATGAGAGGTATAAAGTAAGGCTCGAGGAGTTGTAGTAAGAAATCGAGAGTAGAGGACTAGTAGTAGGATCGTAGCAACTAATAGTTCAAAGATGAATTAGAAGAATAGATAGAGGAAGTGATAATAGAATAAGAGCAGAAGAAGAGGACCCATAACTTAGACTTTTGAGATTAAAGAATCTAGAGTATTTCTATAAAAGATATGATAAGTAGTTATAAGAAGGAAACTAGTCTGTAGTTTTCAATTTCTATGGCCACTCCTAGGAATTAATTATTAGTAGAAATGGAGCGAAGGAAACATATTTTGGTATTGGTTTTCAGGAGAAGAGAAAAGTTGGTGGAGCATGGATATATGGTTAGGTGCTAAAGTGGATGGTAATAGTTCGCTACGGATTATAGGAGTCCGGGTGGGGCGAGTAGAAGACGCCGGGTTTGAATTCGGAGGACTATGGTTCGTAGGAGAGTCCAGGCGCCCTCTGGATATTCGTGAAGGGTCGATTATAAAAATCCTTTACAACTAATCGTAGATAGAGTCAATATAAGAATAAAATAACAAAATACGATCAGAAATAATGACGTAAATTTGACGCTTAATTAAAATTAAACATAATTATACCCTGAATAATGATAAATTTTGAGTTAGATTTTTACACTAAATAAATCTTAAATAATCAAATTAAATAAGAAATACAAATAATAAGAGACAGAAAAAAATACAAAAAAATCGATAACAAATCATATTTAGAATTCTATTAAGGACGCCGAAATTAATAACGTGTTTCAAATCTATGAAAATTATCAAATTTGCAAGAGAATATTTCCTTAGCTTGCAACTATCCCTAATAAAAACTTAGTATTTCTAATTATCAGATCAATTAGATCCGTTGAAATGACGAGAACCCCGAGATCCACTCGCGGCCGAATACAAATAACATATTTTATAAATAGAAAATCGACCCCTTATTTTCCCGCCGCCTCCGGACGCCGGCTAGGCGGTAGCATACCGCAGTATTCATTCACTGCTCCGCTGCACCAGGGATGCTAAGCCTGGTTCCGAAGGCCTCCCCTTCGGGGAGCTGGACTCTCGCGAGCCCGGTGCCGTCTGTTGAACTCACGCCTGTTGAGGGACCCCTTTATTCTTTCTTTTTCTTTTTCCTCTTTCTCGTGCTGGTAAGTCCAATCACAGTCAATCCAGATCTTCTCCTTAATCATATAGTGGTTCCTATAGATATTTTCATCTTCTGAGTTCTCCTTCTGTTCTTTCGTATAATCGTACGGATAATCGAATCCTTCTATTTCTTTTTCTTTCTCTTTTGGTTTCTTCCTTATCCTCTATTTGATCTTCTTGATCTTTCTTTTCTTTTCTTCTTCTTCCTTTTCTGCTGGCTCCTCTAATTTCCTCTTCTCTTCTTCTGCGAGTCCAGTACTGCCTTCTCCTGTGTTTTGGCTTTCCTTTCCTTCTGGTTCCTCCTTTATTTCTTCTTCTTTCTCTATTTCCTTCCACGGGTAGTCGTCGTAGTCGGGTCCTGAATAATTTTACATGTGGAATTCTTTCTCGTTCTCTGTATAGGTTTCTTAATCTTCTTCTGCTTCGTGTAGTTCTTCAAATACCCTTTTGTCTGAGTATTCCTATTCTTCCTTTGCTTTTCTTATATATTCTTTCTTTCTTGAATTTGTAAGTTAAATAATCGCGATATAATTCCGCGAAGATGCCTTTCACGACGAAGTTCTGTTTCTTCTTTCCGTCTTCTGACGTCTTCTTCTTTCTCTTCTCTAATTTCTTTATCTCTTCTTTTTATTCTTTTATTGAGAGATTATTGTTCGCGCTCTCCATTATTGGAGTTCCTTGAGATTTTCCTTGGAAAAGGGTTGAGCTTCCTTATGGAAGGACTATATCTGAATTCTCTATGAGGTTTCCGCTAAATTCCTTGAGATGAGAAAATATCTCGGCAGTTATTATTCTTTGACCTATAGATTTGATTGCTCTTATTATACATATACTCATATTCAGAACGTTTTCCTGGGCTAATGCACAGGCTCGCACATCATTATATATGATCCCGGTTCGGCCGTCCCCCCCCCCCTCCCCCCCCCAATGGTTCCTCCC
>BGNK01001632.1:24532-78841 GCA_003297005.1 Symbiodinium sp. clade A Y106 | reverse complement strand
TCCCTCCCCCCCTGTGGTGTGGTGTGGTGTGGTTGTGGGTTGCTTCCCCCCTCCCTGTGGTGTGGTGTGGTTCGGGTGTGGGCTTTGGTGGTTCCCCCCCTTCCCCCCCTGTGGCGTGGGGTGGGTTGGGTGGTTCCCCCCTGCATGTTTGGATCTGATTGGGGTGTTTGGCAAACCCATGCTCATAATGATATTGATAATGAAGATAACGATAATCATGATCATTATTATCACTATCATCTTAGTATTTCTTTGGTTGGCATGGTCGTCGGGTATCTTCTGCCCACGTGCCTGCTGACGATTATCGCTTTATTTACCGTGGGGGCACGATCTTTGTGACAGTTGTCGCTTTGGGGCAATCGGAATAGGGTTGCAATGGGTCAACTGTCACAGGGATCGGGCCTGTCAGGGAACGTGGTCCACGTGACTGCTGCNGGGGCAATCGGAATAGGGTTGCAATGGGTCAACTGTCACAGGGATCGGGCCTGTCAGGGAACGTGGTCCACGTGACTGCTGCCTTGTTCGAGACCCTCATGTCGGAGTCCTCTTTCGGAAATATCTACAGTCACATGAGATGCGATCTTCGTAACAGTTGATGGCTTTGGCTTTGGCACCCTCACGGGAGAGTCGTGCCTGAAAAAATGTGCACTGTCACACGGATCGGGCGTCTTGGGACGCGATCCTCGTGACAGTTGTCGCTTTTGGAGNACAGTTGATGGCTTTGGCTTTGGCACCCTCACGGGAGAGTCGTGCCTGAAAAAATGTGCACTGTCACACGGATCGGGCGTCTTGGGACGCGATCCTCGTGACAGTTGTCGCTTTTGGAGCCCTCATGTCACAGTCACACAGATTCGGCTTGGGGAGGGTGGAGCTGGTTCTATTCATTCATATTATTATAAATAAGTTCCTAAATATCTAAATCTTTCTGACAATTCTATTCTTGAAATAATTCTTGAACTTCCTGAAAATTCTGAGACGGTCCGAAATTCCTACCAAAACTGCATATCAAGTCTATATTGAACTATATATAAGAATATTTCTATCTATTTGCGAAATGAGGCTGCTTGTTCCTAGTTTAAGGGCTGAGTATTGTCTGCTTCTTGAGAATCCTGGGTATAAGGCTTTATTGGTAAGTTTGAATTCTTCCTGGATTTTCCTTATATATTTCGGATCCTAGTGATAAGAAATTCATGATTGTGATAATTAAATTTCCTTTTTTGAAGAATTTGATAATTTGATGAAGCTCTCCTATTGCAAGTTCCTATTCTATCAAGAAGAATTTCATCTAGCTTGGCTGTCTTGGCTCCAAAGTACTATTTTCCTATTATATGAATATCATCCATATATATAACAAGAATATTATGCCTATTATTTTGAAGCAAAAGTAAGGCATGGTCCGCGCCACAGAGCGCTTGCTAGTCCGTTGTTGCGCGAATTTATATGGATTGTTGTGGGCCTATCTCATGCAATTGATTGTGTGTGTACGTGCATCTATATAAATAAGTTGAAGTTTCTCTAATTATTTATATGTGTGTGTATGCTCGATATTATATATATTATACATATATGTGTGTACGTGTGTATGCTTTATGATTATTTTTTTATTCGTTTACTTCTTTTATATTTGGACTTATGTTCGTGTAATTAAGTAGTTATTTTCTTTATTAGTTCGTATATTCACGTCTATAATTTTATTTCAATCTTTTTTAGTTTGTTTCTTTATATTTAGTTTATTTAATTAATTTAATTATTATTTTATTTATTTCTTTATCTATGTTCTTATGTGTATATTTTTTATTATATTAATTTATAATTATCAATATATCAAATATAGTATATATCTACGTCTTTATGTTACGTATATCTAAGTAAAATTTAGTTGTATTATATTTCCTAAATTTTTCCAAATATTTAGGAGTCTAATTTTCTTCAGAATGAAAAATTTTAAAAATATATAGAATATTTATAAATATCATATAAAATATATAAATCAATTTAGTCCTATTATCGATAAATTCAAATTAAATATAATACAAATCCGACAAATTATTTATAATCATATTATAAGTATTATAAGTGCCGCCCTCCAATTTATAATATCTGAATCAAATATAAATATTCTCATATTTTTCATATCTTTTAATAATATGCGTCTTATATTCATTATGAGAATATTTTTTTTATCAAGATCTTTTATAAATTAATATGAATATTTTGAGATTCCTAACATATATTTCATGTAATAATAGAGATATCTCATGAAATGATAATAACACATGTGAAATGATAATAACACATGTGTCCAGTGGGATTCCGTAGCACGCTTACTCTACTCCCAACATGAGAACTCCATCAGTTCCATAACAGAGTCGTTTAACTGGAAAATAATCTTTCCAGTTCCGGATTGCGATTTATAAGGTTTCCGAAAAATGCAGAATAACAAAAGAGAATAGAAGTGGGACATCATATCTGTATATATATTTGTAGAATATATGTATGAGGATTAATATAGAACCTGTTAATGAAGCTTCTCATATGTGTCAAGGAGCTGCGTCTCGATCTTTTTGATTTCAGTAAAACGAATCGGGTAGAGTTCAGATGGTGTCGCCTTCAGCGGGGCCTGCTCTGTAGCAGGGCTCAGCTTCGAGATCCCAGCGTAAATATACTACATATATATTGTGCGTATATGTATCTACATATATACGATGTACACATATGTTGTGCAAGTATCGTAGTGTTGATATGTACAAGAGAGAGAGAGAGAGAGAAAGAGAGAGACAGAGAGAGAGAGAGTCTTCGACGGGAAATAGGGGCTCAAGATGCGTTGAGTCCTGGCGGCATCGGGCTACCCCGCTTCGGTTTCTCAAAGTCGACGTCGACACCCAAACCTTGATTTGAGCCCCAGACCTGCCTTTGGTCTGAATCGAAGCTGTTGAACAACACTAGAACCCTCGACAAAGCAACACAAACAGCACAAAACCATACCATTTCAATAGGTTCATTGAACTTGGCTTGCATGGGCCCTTTGCCTAACCATGCAGTTTTTGTTTAAGGCCCTGTTCCGACTGCAGGTCAAGTAAGACTTCCTTACCAGGCGGTTTACAGTTTAGGGTTTGGAGCTGGCCTTGCCAAACCCGAAGAGCCTGCCTTTTTCAGAAAAATGCATGGGGAATCATCTCCAGGTCAGGGCCCTAAACCCTAAAACCCCAAAACCCCTAAACCACCTAAAGCGCCCTAAACTCCCTAAACCCTAAATCCCCTAAACCCCAAACCCTGAACTCAACCCTAAACTCCCTGAACCCTGCTGCCTTCTGCTTCTCCTCCCGAAACTTTAGGAACGACTGAGGTCGATTCCGCCTCGCTACTTCAGGAGTCAGGAGACTCCTGACCCCATACCCCCCCCCCCCCCGCTTACTAGTTGACCTTAAGGGGTTTAGGGTTTAGGGGTTTCAACTTGGGGTATAAGAGAACTCGGCATACTGGTAGAAGAATACGTGCAGACTATGGAGGGACATGATTACCAAGCCTTCAGACCTCTCTGCGAATTAAACCCGCAGGTTAACAGCCCAGCGTGTATAAACCTCGAAGCAACTGCATCCCGAACGACCTCTAACGTTTCATGGCTGAAGGCTTCGGGCCGCGCCGGGCAAGACTTGAAAGACTCTGAAGACGGCAGAGGGTCGCAGGGTTGGAAGTTTGGGGCCTGGGCCAGTGATCGTGCAGGGTTTAGACTATATGACAACTGCATAACTTGCACATGACATGTACCCTTGGGCATTCCTAGGTGGCAGAGAGTCTCAGGCCCACAAACCGGCGAATACATGAAAGCTGAAGAATTGGACACCGATCCTTGTGGGTACGGTATGCGCTTTTGCAGACTAGAAAGAAATACTACATAAGCCTGAATAGATACCAATTTTTCGCCTTTTTGGTTCCTGAATCGAACTATACTAGCCCAAACTAATTCCCTTTCGTGCTTCTGTATACCAAACCCTAAACCCTAAACCCTATTATACAATACTAAACCGAAAACTCTGAAACCCTGCTGCCAAAGCTCATCACGTGGCAGCTCCTTGTCTTGGACACGATGCCTGGAGAGTTGCTGCGAAAGCTCCGAAGAGTTAAACAGAGGGCCACCACCTCTACCGGCAACGATGCTGCTGCTGATGATGCCGATGACGCTCATGTTGATGCTGGTGATTTGTAGTGGCAGTGATGGTGGTAGCGCTGCTGCTGATGATTATGGTGATGATGCTCGGCCGCAGCAGTGTAACTAACACGTAGAATGAAACCATCCCGAAAATCGCTTTGGAGCTACCTGTCTCCAGTCGGTCCAAGCAGAGATCCCCGAAGCTCCCCGTCACCAGACGCGGCTTAGGTTCTAGTGCTTACAAGCCCGAAGCCTGAATCTGAAACCCTAAACCTCAAAACCCTGTAAACCCTAAAAAAGTACAAGCCCTATAAACCCTATAAGCCCTACACCCTATAAACCCTATAAGCCCTGTAAGCTCCATAAGACCTATAAACCCTATAAGCCCTAAGCCCTGAACCCTATAAGCCCTAAACCCTAAAACCTCTAAACCCTAAACCCTATAAACCCGATGAACCCTATAGACCCTATAAACCCTAACCTCTAAACCCGGCCTCTCGTATGACGCCTCGAAGTCTGCGAGCTCTTCCTCGACACTGCCTGTGTTTTGGGGAGTGGCGTTTAGGGTTTAAGGGTTTGGGGTTTTAGGGTTTAGGGTTTACGGTTTTAGGGGTGCCTCATCCATCGGACCTATATTCTATTGTATACTGTAGGTGGAATAGGGTTCCTGCAGAGCATGATACTATAAGCAAGATAATCAAGGGCTTTGAGGGAATAGCATGACTGAGATAGCTTCCGCTCCTAGATGCTTGACTTCTTTAGTTTGAGATCCCTTTTCTAGAGTGTCCTGGTAGAAACAGACGGTCGCAATCCGAAGCCAACTAAACCCTGTGGATTCCAGATTGCCTCCTCAGTCACCACTCCCAAAACCTGAAGCCCCGGCAAAACGCCCCACTGGCTCTGAGAATGTTAGTTTCACCAATTCTAGTAGGATCCCCACTCGAATCTGAGGAACCACTAATCAGACTACGCTGCCCGCAGCGGGAGCTCCCTTTAGGGAACAGCAGGGGTTCCCTCAAAACGGCAACAAAGCCATTCCGACCAGTTTCAAGCCAAATAATGCAGATTGGAATAGGGTATTGGGGGATACGACCAATAATGATGAGGAGCCCAATTTTGGTAGCTTTCTTGGCCCCCAAGCTCCGGAAATGAAGCCAACCTGAATCCGAACATTTAGATCCACCCAACCTGGCGCGGCTTCGTCATCGTCCGCCGCAGACGTCTCTTCCATCGCGTCTGGCGCCGTGCAGCTTAGGGCTTGCATTTGGGGTTCGGGGGGGGGGGCTCTGGGCTCTGGGCTCACAGGGTTTTGCCTTTCGGGCTTGATCTTTGATTCGGGGGACCCTCTCTCTTGGAATGGCATCTTCTGGCCCGTCTTATGAAGGCTTTGGTTTTGAGTTTTGAGGCTTGGTATCGGTTCATGATTGTTCCGAACTCATAGGATGCAAAATGCTGTTGACAGTGAACCTGAAATTCTGGTCACAAATCCAGGCTTGCGAGCTTCTTTTGGGCAGGTGCTGTTGAATTCGGAGATCCATAAGACCTGCACAGATACAAGGCGAAAGCGAGAAGTCTGAGGTTCGAAAAATGAACCTACCGGGTGGTCAGACGTAGCCTCGTGCTCTTAATCATTGTAGCTGGGCTTTTAAGTAACCAGGGAGAAACAAGTATAAACTTTTATTTCATAAGGGTTCCTTTAAGAAAAAAGTATTAAAGTATAGTACTCCAAAGCCCAGGTAGTCTCCAGAGCCATCATCCCAGCTCTTGAATGGAGGCGTTTGAGACTGTCAGCACTCTTGGCACAACTGCAACGCTTCAACCGATGAAGAAAGAGCAGGCGCAGCGCTGGACATAGTACATAGCAAAAGTAATCTGGGACTGGCACCAGACCGACCACTACGACTAGGACGAGCACGACCACCAGTAGAACCAGCCCACCACCCTTCAAAGGCCAGAAGCAAACCATCACCAAGAAACACTGGGACCACAAATGTACTAGCGGATTCGGAGACATGACCGATATGACTCCCGTCACGCACTAGCATTCAGGACATTCCGGACCACAGGCAACTTGCTTCGCCTTATGTAAGATGCAGCGACACAGCTCGCATGCTTGCCTCCATGCGCTGCCGGGATTCAAACATTTCGATGGCAAACTGAAGCCAATGCGTTTTGAATTTGCACTTGGTATCGCGCTTTTCCGGGGCCAGAGCGGGACTGTCTGAGTGATGCGGCATGCACACGAACTATGCCGCACCGCAGCGGGGGGCTGTTTTTGGGGAAACAATGAAGTATCGGCAACCATGCACAGGAATGCCGTCAGCAAAGAAATCAATTGGAGCAAAGAAGTAGCCGAGGCAGTAGGAGCTCAGATGAGACAAACACTGAGTTTCACAGGGTTTAGTCAGATCGAGCTTTTATTTGTTGCTTTTATTTGTTGAAACTCCAAACCTCAAAGCCCCAAACCCTAAACCCCTAGACCCCAGACCCCTAAACCTTAAACCCCAAACCTACAAAAGCCGCCGCCTCCTCGCTGATCTTGAGGAAGGTGGCCCTCATCGCTGCTGGGTGCCACAAGCCCGGCCTGAGTCTCACGACTGGAACTGGGTGATCTTGGTTCTACGGTCTAATCATAGTCTAATCATCCTAAACCCTAAACCCTACGGTCTAATCATAGTCTAATCTCAATAGGGACTAGAACCCGCCCTCTGTGGCTCCAGTTGCCTTTAAATTCTACGACTTACCTGTAGTCTCTATTTTGGTTTAACCATATATTTTCATTATTATAAGATCGCAACCATGCAGCATGTTAACCAGAAAAACCAGAAAAAGGAACGACAATGAAGACTATAGGTAGTACATCGGAAACCGGAATTGTACTCAGTGGAAAAGATTTGGAGCCCTGTCCTCCGAGGAAACACGGCATGTCGCCCACACAGTCTGGCAGCTGTGGTTTGGGTAATGATCCAGAGGTGATAAAGAACGTGTTCATCCGAGAACGTCTCGGAGATAGTCCGGTCTCTTAACCGTGCCTTGGACGACCGAGACGGGGCTGGCGCAGCCGGTGGCACAGCGTACGACGTTCGGCCGGGCTGCTGTTTGGGCGAGGCTCAGCAAGCCAGGCGGTCCCATCATCCTGTAAACCATGGGTCATAACCTACAAAACCCGAACCCTAAACCCTAAACCCCAAACCCTAAACCCAAAGCCCAAAACTATTTTGCAGGAGTTCAGGGAACCGGCCGTCCAGTTGCAGAAGACTGGAAAGAGCCAAAAAATCTCTCAACTCAGGAAGATCTCAACCCCCTGAGGGTTCAGGGTTTAGGGTTTAAGATCTCAACCTCTTGAGCCTTTCTGCAGTGCTTGTAGGTCCACGACTCGGCTTCTACCCTTGCCCGGGGCATCTGCTTCCAAGCCCGATTCCAAACTCCCACCTCTGAAACTCGCGCCACACCGCTCGGGCCGAATAAACTCCAAGTGAGAACATACAAGCGAATCTACTTCATCGAATTGCCCTTAACAAGCCTTAACTCCCTTCTGTCTCTCTAATTGCCCGCCTTAATTGGTATCCGAAGCCCTATGCCCCAAGCCCACAGTCGTAGTTAAATCCCGCCCCTTCCACCCTCAATCCTAAAAGGCACATGCTCCATACAGGGAACAAAGAGAGAACTGCTTTAAGGTCCGATCCCACAAAATCCCGCCACGAACCTACCTCCAGTGATACATCGCGATGCTCTTGTCCCTCCTCAACGATCCCTACAGCTGCCACATGAGCAAACCTGACAGGCTAATGGCTCCTTTCAGGGCCAAAGCCTTCTAAAACGAAACCCACATCGGTCGAAACGAATCAATCGATGCCCAGCCTTTTCCATTTCAGGAAGCCCTGACCCGGGACCCTGTAGAAAAACATTCCACAACTTCCCCCTGAGGTCAGCAAAAAGGCTCTGCTAACTTCTTGATGCGGTCCCCGTGTCATACCATATACCCTGTCTCAAGCTCAAGCTCAGACCTTAATCCTGAGTCCTAAAGCCGTAATCCCCAAACCCCGAACACTAAACAAACCCTCAACACTCAGATCAAAACTCCCTTATCCCCATATCGCAAGCCTTGCAATCCCAGGGCCAAAACTCCAAGACGCATCTGCTCCTCAACTCCTAACCCATTAAAACCCCTTTTAGTAACCCTTGTAGAAAGCAAAGCCCTAAACCAACCCACAGCCAGAAACTTCAATCTTTGCCAGGAATCCACGGATTTTCCCTCGCTGCGACGCTCCAAGAGTTGCCGGTAGTAGGCCACGGCCTTCTCAAATGCCAAGCGAAGACATATCCAACATCCCTAAACCGAGGGCATTGCCAAAGATGATCCTTGCAATATTCTACGGCTCTGGTTCTTTTCCCTTACAGTAGGGGGCAGGGGAGCATGGGGTTATGGTTTTGGCCCAAACGCGTTTAGCAGCTTACTTAGCATTTCAGGTTCTGCGGTTGATATTAGGAGCTTAGGCTTCGGGCTAGAAGGATCTTTCCGATCAGGGCGCTTGCTCTCAAAGAGCATGTTGTAAAAGGCCTGTTCGCCATTTTGAGATTATAAAGCTTAGATGAAGGATACATCTTAGGATGGAGCCATGGGCGCCTAGTATGGGCACTTAAGCCTGGGATCCTTATATACCTAATACATACTCGATTTGTACCCCTTAAAATCCCTTCAAAGGGCTAAGAGCCCATACTAGGGGCCCATACTTCTAACCTTAGAATACAGGACACTTCTTTACATTACGGCTGATGGACAAAATCCTGCGTTACCCATTATAAGGAATATACCATAATTCCCATAGTTTAGGGTCCTTAGGATTTTGTCCATCAACCGTATCATACGGATCCTTGGAAATCTGATGTGTCACCAGAGTTTGTGTCCGAGGGTTTGTGGGCTCAGGGCTTGAGGCTTCCAAAAAGTTGCCTTTAAGGTGTGTTCGTGTATTATAAGGTGTAGGGTTTAGGGTTTAGGGCCTAAACCCTAAACCCTAAATTATAAGCATCAGGTTAAGATCTTGAATATTTATGGGAGTTTCCGAAAATAGGGGACCCTAATATAGTACCCTAAATAATAGGACCCTTCTTCTAAGGACCCCAAAGTAAGGTACCCCTAATTTTCGGAAACCCCCTTATAGGGGCTGAATACATGTAACGGGGTTTGGTGGGGAACATCCTTGTTGTTACTGTTATTCATCTTGTTATTTTCGTTACGAAGAAAAACAACGCAAGCACGATCGACAACAACATACCTCGACTCCACAGCAAACATCTCAGAAGAGTCGCTCTAATCCGTTCGCTAGACGGGCTTATGACCCAAAGGCTCCGTGCACCTATATAGTATACACTTAGGCCTTTAAAGGGGTGTGCTATACAAGTACTATAAGGCCTAAGTATATATGCTATATAGATACATGGAGCCTTAGGGTGTTGCTCTAGGCCCTGAACCCTGAACCTTCCGAAATAACTCGAATTCTTGCATTTATCAGCCTAAGAAGCCCATGGAAATCTTCAAAGCTCTAGACCCCGAAGAACCTAAAATCTCAAACCCCGGCCCCAAACCCAAAATCATACTCCAAAAACCCCAATCCTACCTTTGGTTAGTAGGGAATGGAAGAATGGTAGTAATAATAGCTATAATTGAACCCCGTTCCTCCATACTCTACTAACCAAAGGCAAGCAATCTAACCCTAAACCCTACGGACACCTTGGAGTTGTAGCGTGCGAAGAGCGCCGCTGCACTGTGAGGCTCGGCTCGGAGCTTCGGGTAGCCCTCGAGGAAGCTGCGGAAGCGACTGCTGCCTTGTGATCTTGGGCTTTCGGATTTGGGGTTTGGGATTTAGGGTTTAGGGTTGGGCTTTCGGATTTGGGGTTTGGGGCTGGGTTTGGGGTTTAGGTTTCAGGGCTTTTTTAAGCGCAGTAGCTGGCCCATATGGGCCTACACTAACGGTGAAACAACAACTCCACCACCATCCATTGAAGCCACCGTCCAAAACTTGATGCCCTCCACTTCGTTCAGGTTTGGTTCAGGTTTAGGGTTGTAGACTGCTGTGGATTTAGGTTAGGGCCTGTTGGTAGGTATTGGGCTTCAGGGCTCTAAGGGAGAGGATTTAGGGAGTTTATGTAAGGTTGGAGGGAATGTTCCATGATGGCCCGCATCCTTCGAAGAAGGTCTAGATGGGGAGGAACTGAAATATCAACCCTAAACCCTAAACCCCATAACCCCAAAACCCACAACCCCAAAACCCTAAACTGGGCTCGTGTTGAGAAACTTAGTCTAAGTTACCATAATAGGGATCTATAGTAAATAGTATGGTTTCGTTAATATGGCAACCTAAATTAAACTCTTGAACAAGAACCCAGCAAACCTAAGCTACACAAACAAGTGGTCAGGCTTCGGCTACGCCGGGGCTTGCAGAGGCTCACTTTACCTTTCGTCTCCATCGTAGTTCCTCTTTAAGGGGTTAGCTTATTATAGGATCCTTACCAGCAATATTTATCTGGTTTTACCACAAAAAAAAGAACTACGATGGAGACCGTAGGTCGAGCCCAAATCATAAACCCAAAACTCTACAACTCCTAAACTCTCAGCTCTAAATCCCATAACTCCGGGGTCCTAAACCCCTAGCTTCGGGGTGGTTTTAGCGGATCGAGAGCAAGTGGAGCTCTAAACTTTCCTATGCTGCAGCACCCTGGTATGGGGGCCTTAAGAACGAAAAGAATGAGGTTTTCCGTAACAGCGCCAGCCCCGTTAACGTGAAGCGTTAAGCCACTGCTGTTTAGTGGTCGAGGGCCAAGAACACCCCAGAATCGAAACCAAAACCTGGGTCTCTGTGTAGAACAGAGGGGGCCATGTCAATGTGATTCGTAGGATTTCGATAAGATTCCCTTGTTCGGAGAAGCTTGTGGCGGAAAGCACAAAATAAAACTGCGGCAGCTGATGCTCATGATGCTCGGCTCGTTGTCTTGGGCGCATGCTGCAGTGTGGCGCCTGATGCTCATGATGCTCTCTCAGTTTGGGATGAATCGGTGGCGCTTGTGGCGAAATCTGCGGCAGCTGATGCTCATGATGCTCGCTGATTCGGGCTCATGCTGGAACGTGTGGCACCTGATGCTCATGATGCTCTCTGATTTTGTGTTTCTGATTGTTTCTGAATGGAACATGTGGCAGCTGATGCGTACGATGCTCGATGGTTCGGTGGCGCTTGTGGGGGAATCTGCGGCAGCTGATGCTCATGACGCTCGTTGTTTCGGGCCCATGCTGGAACGCGCGGCGCCTGATGCTCATGATGCTCTCTGATTTTCTCATTGTTTCTGAATGGAACATGCGGCAGCTTATGCGTACGATGCTCGATGGTCGGCCCTCGTGGTGGAATCTATGGCAGCTGATGCTCATGATGCTCGTTGTTCTGGGCTCATGCCGCAACGTGTGTAGCCTGATGCTCATGATGCTCTCTGATTTGGGGTTTCTGAGTGGAACATGCGGCAGCTGATGCGTACGATGCTCGATGGTTCGGTGGTGGTAGTGGCTGAATCAGAACCGTTCGTTGTTTTGGGCTCATGCTGGAACTTGTGGCGACTGATGCTCATGATGCTCTCTGATTCTGCGTTTCTGATTGTTTCTGAAAGGAACATGCGGCAGCTGATGCGCACGATGCTCGATGGTTCGGTGGCGCTTGTGGTGGAATCTGCGGCAGCTGATGCTCGGGCTCATGCTGGAACGCGTGGCGCCTGATGCTCTCTGATTTTCTCATTGTTTCTGAATGGAACATGCGGCAGCTGATGCGATTCTCGATAGTTCGGTGGCGCTTGTGGCGAAATCTGCGGCAGCTGATGCTCATGATGCTCGTTGTTTCGGGCTCATGCTGGAACGTGTGGCATCTGATGCTCATGGAAATCTGCGGCAGCTGATCATGACGTTCGTTGATGCTCATGATGCTCTCTGATTTTCTCATTGTTTCTGAATGGAACATGCGGCAGCTGATGCTACGATGCTCGATGGTTCGGTGGCGATTGTGGTGGAATCTGCGGCAGCTGATGCTCATGATGCTCGTTGCTTTGGGCTCATGCTGCAATGTGTGGCGCCTGATGCTCATGGTGCTCACTGATTTGGGGTTTTTGAGTGGAACATGCGGCAGCTGATGCGTACGATGCTCGATGGTTCGGTGGTGCTTGTGGCGAAATCTGTGGCAGCTGATGCTCATGATGCTCGTTGTTTTGGGCTCATGCTGGAAGGTGTGGCGCCTGATGCTGATGATGCTCTTTGATTCTGACTTTCTGGTGGAACATGCTGCAGCTGATGTGCACCATGCTCGATGGTTCGGGACCTGTGCCGCTACTTGCGGTAGCTGATGATGAAGACCTGCGGCAACTGATACTCGCTGGCCTGGGGCTGGCGGTGGAACTTGCGGGAGCTGATGCTCACTGATGCTGGCTGGTCATGATGCTCGCTTCGTTGATGTCGGGGCGGAACATGCAGCAGCGGATGCTTATGCTGCTGATGGTTCGGGGCCTCTGCTGGATTGCGCGGTAGCTGATGCTCATGATGCTCGCTGGTTTGAAGCTACAAGTAGTGGCGCAACATGCGGCGGCTTGGGATCTGATGCCCACTGGTTGTGGATTTGGGGCTTGTGCTGGACAGCCCATGATGCTCGCTGGCCTGGGTCACTGGAATGTCCGGCAGCGCTCATTTGCGGCTTGTGGTGGAAGCCACAGCAACTAATGCACGTTGGGGTGTAGGCCTTAAAGGTTTTGGGCCTTGGCATGACGATGGGTCGCATAAGTCTTAGCCCTACAAGACTCGACAAGGGAAGGGCATCAACATTCCTGGCCCTGGGCTTCGGGATCGCAAGCCTCAAGATATTTGTCATTACTAGGTTCGAGATTTTCGCTACTACTACTACTACTACTGCCGCTACTGCCACTGCTACTCCTAGTCCTCCTACTACTACTACTACTATTCATATTTTACTATTCTTGCTGTCAATACAGATATTTTGTTGCTTGTATTTTTGTTATGATTGCTAGTATGTTTATTGTTGTTGTTCTTACTGCTATCATTGAGTTAGCATGGTGAGAACATCACTGTGGTGGCTTTTTTTCTGATCGCCATCTCCCAATATGCAATCGCAGCTCTTGTAGTTCTCAGTATCAACGATACCACTATCACTTTCAGGATCGATTTCACGAACCTGAAACTCTAAACTGCAAATCCGAACCCCAAGCCCTACCACCCCAAAAAATCCGAAACCTTGCAAAACCTGCAACCCCTCAAGACCTAAAGCCGCAAAACCCTACCTTTCTAAGGAACTGTATGTATATATATATATATATATAGTAGAAGCCAGAAAGTTGGAACATCAATATCCTCATGCCCTAAAGGTAGAGTATAGGGGATCCTAGCACAAATCCTCCTAAACCCATGTTCCAACTTTCTGGGGTTCACTGTAAATATATATTATATCCACCATAATAAGGAACCCCGAAAAGGTAGGGCTTTTTCGGCTACAGGAAGACCTAAAGCGGGCCTCCCAGCTGCATGCGACGAAGCTGAGTGGGGCTCCAGAGGTCCATGGTCGTGCTGCGCACGAAGCCTGTGCGAATTAGGGTTTAGGTCTTTAAGCTTTGACAGAAATAATAACAAGAAGAGTTCTAATCATAATGATGATACTAAAAACTATAGTGAACCCCAGAAAGTTGGAACATGGCTTTAGGAGGATTAGTGCTAGGATCCCTTATACTAGGCATGAGGATATTAATGTTCCAACTTTCTGGCTTCTACTGTAGGGTTTAGGACCGATTAGGGTTCAGGGTTTAGGGTTCAGGGTTTAGGGGTTTAGGGTTCAGGGTTTAGGGGTTTAGGGTTCAGGGTTTAGGGGTTTAGGGTTCAGGGGTTTAGGGTTCAGGGTTTAGGGTTCAGGGTTTCGGGGTTTAGGGTTTATGGGTTTAGGGTTCATAGAAATTGTTAAGGGTTTGGGTGCCAAAAACGTGTTGACCGAAAGTTTTGACCAGGTTTTCTGACTGGCTGCTGGGTTGGGGCTGNGGCTGGCGGGGCTGGGGGGTGGGGCTGGGGGGGGGGGTTGGGGCTGGGGCTGGGTGGAGTAGGGCTGGGGCGGCTGCTGGGAGGTTTGTGCCTGGATCCTGGTTTTTTGAAGAGTTTTGCGACTGAATTGCTTGAATTTGGCTGGGTTGGGTTGGGCTTGAAATTGACGGTTTAGGGCGCTCAGCGGCAGCAATGACAGGCAATTTCTATTTATTTCTTTCTTGAGGGTTTAGGGTTCAGGGTTTAGGGTTTGCGGTTTAGTATCCCATAATAGTAGCACTCAACACATGCACTAACTCAAATTCCTAAGCAGCCCTATGTACACCCGACCCTAGATACCCTAGTTTACTTCAAGGTGTGGCGTGGGGCTTCGGATTTAAGCTTTGGGGCTTTGGGCGAACCCCAAGCCCTACCCTCAATGGCCAACATGTGTGCAGTGTTTCGCCATTCTTACGAAGTATGGCACAGTTGGTGCACCTTTCGGAGCTGTAAGCACTTCCACTGGCCAAGAGTTTGTGTGCATAAGCAGTGTGTGCATGTTCTCTAGTTTTTGAAAACCTCAAATATCAAACTTTGGGGATTGGTTGTTGTGTTAGACGTCCAAGCCTTCCGAATTAAGCACAAAATCTGGGTCGGGTGGTGTATTTTGGGTAAGCAGTACCAACGGCCAAGGGTCTTCAAAGGTGTGTGGGGTTTGGGGCTTTCTAGGGTCTCTGGTGTAGGTGTGCTCGGTGCAAGTTGCCAATCTACGTATAAACCAACTCGCATGATGCGAAAGCTTGAAATTCGTAGTGTAAGCGATTGAGATTGTCAATGGTCACGCTTCTATATAGGTAGTTGTCAAAATTAGGGTCCCTTTTTGAGTACCCTAAATAATAGGTGCCGTATGAAAAATAGGGACCCAAAAAGGACCCTAATTTTGACAACTACCCATATCGTTGATGACCCTGATTGCCCAGACCCTACCCTAAACCCTAAACCCTAAACCCCCATCCCTAAAACGAAGCAATGCCAATGCAGGCCGCGGCGCTCAGGTGAACGCCGAGCCCCCGATGCCTTCCTCAGCTCGTGTCTTGATCAGATTTGTTCTGGTACATAATGGTTGGGTTTAGGGTTTAGGGGTTTAGGGTTTTAGGGTTTAGGGTTATTATTCTCTGCATTATCACCACTACCATTAGAATTACGACTATTATTACTGTTATTCTTGTTCTTACTCTTACTCATGTTGTGATTATGCTTATGATTCTTCTTAGTCTTGTTAGTAGTAAAATAATAGTTATAGCAATAAGACTGTTGTCATCATTCTTAATGTTACTATCTCTAGTACTTTCACCATTACCATTACTATAACTATATTACCATTTCTCTACCTGTTACTTTTACCATTACCATTGCTATTACCATTTCTCTTACTGTTACTGTTGCTGCTACTGTACAGGCCCCAGGTCCTCATCTGCAGATCCTCGGCCTGTGCTCAAACTTCCTCCCCCCAAAACGACTCCAGGGCTGCCGAAGAAGTGCGGAGGCGGCGAACACGAAGCCATAGCCCCCGAAACCATAAATCCTATAAACCCTGTAGTCTATACCCTAAACCCTAAACCGCTATACCCTAAACCCTAGCCCTAAACCCGAAACCCCCCTTGCTAAACCCACAAAGCCCCATTATGAAGCTTTAAGGGCTGGAGTCTCTGGGGCTCACAGCGAGGCGATCTTTCGGGCTTCGGAGGGATTTCTGAGTGTTTGCCAGGAGCCGAAGTCCGAAGTGAGCCGGGGTATCCAGCGAAGCCCTGCAATTCTCGGTATCTTAGCCCCTAAACCTAGACCCTATACCCTCAATCCTAAACCTCTAAACCCCCAAAACCCTATACCCTCAATCCTAAACCCCTAAACCGTATACCCTCAACCCTAAACCCCTAAACTCTAAACGGTGGTCGGGCCTGCACAGTCTACGCAGAGGTAGGCTCCGACAGAGACGCTGGCCCAGTCCTTGACGTACGAGGCTCGCGGGTTTCAGGTCTCGGGTTCATGGCTCAGGGGGTTTAGGGTTTAGTGTCCACTTGAAGGGGCAGGTTAGTAAGTTGGTTGTAAGTAGGGTTATAATTAGGGTAACTCCAAACTCTACTTATTACCTACCTTAACCCTACGCAACCTACCTTTCTAAAGATTTATATAAGGAAATCATAATAAGGAGCCCTAAAAAGGTAGGTTCCGTAGGGTCCAGGTAGTTACTACGTCCCCTGCCCCTTCAAGTAGGGGTCGAAGGGTTCAGGGGTTCATTGTGCAGGGTTTAGGAGTCTAGGTTTTTGGGGTTCAAGGGTTCTTTTTTTTTTTGAACTATGATGACGGCCTTTCTCCCAAAGACGCCGACCCGATTCGGGGTTCAAGGGTTCAGGGCTCAGGCTTTTGAGGTCTAGGATTTAGGGGTTCAGGGTTCCGGTTTAGGGTTCAGGGTGTAGGGGTTCGCAGTTTACAGGGGTTTACGGTGTAGAGACGTCGAGTGTAAGTGCTGGGGGCTCAACAATGTCCAGCGAAGCACTGAAGCACCCAAGCCCCATAACACTTCAACCGATAAACAGCTTGAACCTACATTAGGCTTCAGGCGATGCGACAGAGTGGGCATCCGGTCAGGCTACGGCTTCAGAGCGATGGTTCGCGAGCTCTTGCGACACTGTGGGTGGGGCCGTCTGACAGTTAACCTAAACAAGACTAGAAAGCTTGGGGCATCGAATTTCTGGTTGCCTTAGAGTTCAGGGTAAGTAGCAACCAAGGAAATTCTTCAACGCTGTGGGATTACAACCATGCCCCACCATCTCCACGACAACAGCCTGCTTGTCCCCAAACCCTATAGCAACGGAACAGGCTGGCGCGGTGTACAAGGCCACAAATTTGACGGATTGTGATGGAAGTACACAGCGAAAGCACTTAAATCCTTAAACTCGGAAGCGGCAATGCCCGCTATAAAGGACTATAATTAAGGGCTCCATTAAAGGGCACTTTGGGGGGCCCTGGGGTAATTACTCCCCCTCAAGAGACCACAAAAAATCAATTGAAGCCCACCGGACGGCATCAGGCAGCTTGCAATCGATGCATGTTTGAGCTGGGCCGGCCTCTGGGGCTTTCAGGGCTTCGGGTTGAGGGCTTAGGGTTCTGGGTTTAGGGTTTAGGGGATGGCGTCGCAGTCGATTCGATGAAGGTCGGGGATTTGAGGGTTGAGGCTGTTACGACGTATGGTTTTGGGTCTAGGTACTGCAACTGCATGGAGTTCCAGGGTTTCGACTGCCACAAAGCCTACAGTAGCTTCTGGCACTGCAACCGACTGAAGCTTGAGCCGTTAATATAGGGGCCTTAATAATTAGGATAGGGTTTTGGGGACCCTTATACTATAATTATAGTAAGGAACCATGGAAGAAAAACCTTCTAGGCTGGGATAAGGTAGGGTTTAGGGTTTAAGGCTCAGGTGGGCTTTCGTAGCGTCGCTCCCCAGCCAGTTTCTGATTGAGCTCGGGTCTCCAGGGATCACGGTTGATAGCCTAAACCGTGAAATTGCACCCTAATTCCGTTCCTCTAGTGCCAGGAACCTTAATCCCTAGCTAGGCCCCAAGTCCTGAACACTAAAGTCTTTGCACCTTGCGCCGAGGCGAAATAGTGAGGATGCACCACAAGCCCTCAATCCCCATCCCTCTGCCCCAAGCCTAAACCTGCTAGGCACAACTCGGAAGAGCTGGGCCTCTGCAAAAAAAGCAGCCGCATCTTCTGGCGGAGGGAGATTGAGTAGCTCCTCTGACGCGACAGACGAGGGATGGGTCCCGAATCAACCATGACACGATGTGCAGTGATATCACAGGGGTCGGAATACTATAGGTCGCTCTCCACGTGACAGCAGAGTACTATTAGTAGCAGCAGTAGCAGCAGTAGTAGCAGTAGCAGCAGTAGTAGCAGTAGTAGCAGTAGCAGTAGCAGCAGCAGCAGCAGGAGGAGGAGTAGTAGTAGTAGTAGCTAATAGTTCGCCCCATAAAGCCTGCAACCTTGAACTCCAAAACCTAAACCCCACGAGCCGCACTGCACGTCCTCAAGGCCCTAGGCTCCTCGAGTGGCTGCGCCGGCTGTTCTGCAAGCTCAGTCGGCCGAGGCTGCGCGTTGCTGTCCTCCTTGTCATGGCTTCGAGCTTCGGGGTTCAGGGTTCAGGGTTTAGGGTTTAGGGTTGAGGGTTTAGGGTTTGGGGTTCAGGGTTTAGGGTTACAGTTTGAGCCCACGGGATTTGAGAGTTAGGGGGTTTGGGGCCCTGAAACCGGACACCCTAAACCCTGGTCTGGGCTTTGCGGCTGAAACCTTCAAATCTGGATGTTGATATTGGGAGGACGTCTGCTCTGGCGTCCCACTACAATTTAGGGTTCAAGCCCGAAGCCCTAAACCCTACAAGCCGCTGTAAGCCCTGAATTATGAAAAAGTCTGCGCTGGGGTTGGAGGATCGGGGGTTTAGGATGCAGTGGGGTGGTTTAAGGTTGATTGCGCTGTTTTCTTTGGATATGGTTGATGGTTTAGGTGTCGATTGGTCTGTCCTTTTCTTTCTGCGCCGTGCGTTTCGGGGGTCGGATCAAAAGCCCTAAGCGAAGCATTCCGGACGTCGAGGGCTCCAAGGGTTCTAAAAACTGCACAGTTCTGCAAGAACTGTTCTGTCCCGGTGATACTGTACATAAATAAATAAATGTATATATATATATAATATGTATATTTATGTAATGCTATATATGTGCGTGTGTGTGTGTGTGCTTGAATCAAAGTATAGGATGTGTAGTAGAAAATACATAAACCAATACATCAATAAAAATATAAGTAAATAACACACATATATATATATATATATATATTTCTTGAGCAAATAGAGTATATAACGTAAACCGAACATAGTGGAACTGGATAAAGAGAATGTATGTTAGATAGTAAATAAAACATACTGCCTCAAAAATAAATACACGAATAAATAAATAGTTATGTATATATACACCTTTGCATATACACACATGCGTTTGTACATGCATATACGCACAGTGTGAACTGTCCGATGTCGAACCTAAAAAGTTGTATGTTTATAGAAGTGCTTATGCATACATATATATACACCCAGATGTATAAACATACATACATTCGACGTACATATGTGTGTGCATCATACATATGTTGTGACAGTTGAAATAACATATACAGTACGGAATAGACAATAGGCCCTAGAGGGTTAGATAATAAACTATACTCAGGACTTAGCAGTTTTAGTACAACCATATGGAAAATGTGGTAAAAGATTTACTCTGCAATACATACTACAGATCCCAGAAGATTACATTAGAGGTATGTAGTATGCAACATGTAAGATAAACCATATATTTGGCATTCAACTCACATATGTTTATAAACATATATACACACACACATGTATCTCATCTCTGAGAGAACTACGTAAAATGCCACATAAAGTAGGCTGATAACAGACTACCTAAAACTGATACAACACAAGTTCTGTAAGTCCATGGTAACGAACTTCTTGCTCCCTTGCGAACTGCATCAACGAGGGCATCATCAAACCCGGATGTACACGATTTTTTTAGGGTTTGGGGTTTTAGGGGATTGAGTTTAGGGATTTAGGGATTTAGGGTTAAGGAGACTCCAAATACCATGTGAGTTCCCTCCGAATCTGGGCACACGGCCCCCTTGCAGAGAGGCAGCGCTCGTTGTAGCACTTCCTGGCACAAAGCAGCTTCTGGCGTGCTGCTTGAAGGATCAGATAGCTGAGCAAGCATGTTCGCACTAGGGCCGGAAACCTAAACCTTAAACAGCTATCTGAGTACCCAGGCTGGGTACTTCCGATTCCTGCCGATGCACCTTGATGCTCCATGTCTGGCCTGTTCTGTTCTGTCTATGCACCCGACATACGAAACTAAACCGGTCAATAGCAGGTGTAGCTGTCGCCCATCGCAAACCCGAAACCTCCAGACCTTAAACCCTGGGCCCCAAACCCCCAAACCTCAAACCCTAAACCCCTTAAGACTAAACCCCAAGCCCCTAAACTTCAAACCCTAATATCCCAAACCATAAACCCCTAAACTGCAAACCCCCAGCGCCAAACCCCTAAACCAAAACGGCCAAATGCTAGAAACTTAGAAGCAAGCAGGATGCAATGCCGAAAGTGCCTGCGCCTCGCGCCAGGCTCGCTCCACCTTGTCCGCATCTGCTTGGAGGGAATATAGTGTAATACAATAGAACTCACTAGAATGGAACAGTATATTAGATAACATGGCGTAACATAACATAATACACCCGACCAGACTAAAATTGGAAAAGGCTAGAACAGAATCGATTAGACAAGAATATACCGTTTGATCCAATACGATACAACAGAAAATAATATGATTCCAGGTAACATGAAGTAGCACAATATAAGCGCATGTGTTGTCGATAGTAATCTTCGTATATCTTCATATTAACACCACTACCAATATCAATACTAATGATTATATAGAATGAGATGTGCAATATAACATTGTATCATATAACTAAGATATGTTACTGGCCTATAGAATATAGTATCATGTAAGGCAAACAGTATAATACAATATGACAAAGTGGAAAATGCTGTTAAGTAGAGCATGGTTTAGTACAGTATAGTATTCAGGAGACAGTTTGCTAAACCATCGTATGCTATGATGTGAGATAACATTACATGCCATGACCGAACATAACTCGAAAAAATGCAATATAACATGACGCACAATAACATAATCTAATAGCACAAAATTTTACTGTAATAAAGCATAACCCCTAAACCCCAAAAAACCTTAAGAGTCTAAGGCCCTTTACCTCCAGGCCTTGGCAGCTTGTCGCGAACTCTCCATACCAGCAATGGCCTCGATTCGGAGTCTCTCCTGACCTGAAGATTTTCCCTACTATTCGGTTTTTATCAGGGGACCGTAAAATCAAAAGGGCACAAGGGTACTACCCAGGAACCTAAGGATACTAGGGCTCAGGGTTTAGGGTTTGCGGGATTAAGGGTTTAGGGCTCACGGGTTTAGGGTTTGTGGGTTTAGGGCTTTGGGTTCAGAGGTCGGTGCTATGTTACATTATAGTTCCTTTTCTGGGTTCCGTTTTTGGATCCTAAATGTTGGTTTAACCCAGGAATGGAACCACATTGGAGACTACAGGGAATGCATGGACTTTGCCAACTTTCGATGGCTTGTTTGTGCTGCGTAGTGCGCGGCGGCAGGAAGCTTGTGGGAAGAAACACACCGGTAGACTATGGAGTTTCAAGACACGGATTGAGCTTGCTGTATCAGGACAAGGTGGATCGTATCACTTAGAGTCAAGATTTACTGTTCTTTCGGTATGGCTAGCTTCAAGCCAGCCCAAGCAGCGCGAGCTCCCGAACCCAGCAGTCGAGGCGAGTTGCGCACGTAGCTGGCGCAGGTGCGGCGCAAATCCAGCCTCCTGGTACGTACACCCTAAACTCTAAACCCTAAACCCAAATGCCCTAAACCGTAAACTCTACACCCAAAATTCAAAAACCTAAACCCTAAACCCCAAACCCAAAACCCAAAATTCAACAACCTAAACCCAAAACCCCAAGTCCTAAACAGTCCTAAACCCAAAATCCCAAAACCTGCAGGATCATGCATAGGCCTACACCAGCCGATGATGCAGGCAAGCCGGGAGGTCTGAGGCCGGACCCCTACTCGGAGGGAGTTTTACGTGGGGTGTAGGGTTCAGGGGGAGGTATCAGTGGGGTTGTAAGTTCCTTGATGTAGGTTTGAGGTTTAGGGTTTAGGGGGTTGTAAGTCCCTTAATATGGGCCATAACTGTGAGTACCCTATTTTTCGCAATCTGCTGCTCCTCCGACCAATGGAGGTCTCTAAGCCCCTCATATAGGTAGAAAAAATTCTTTTCCTAGAGGCTTCTGAAGGTCACTGGGCCCTTCATACAGGTAGAACAAATTCCTTCCAAGATGCTTCTGGAGGTCTTTGGGCCCGTCATATAGGTGGAACAAATTCCTGTTCAAGAGCTCTGGGCCCTTCATATAGGGAGAACAAATTCCTTCCAAGAGGCTTCTGGAGGTCTCTGGGCCCTTCATATAGGTAGAACAATTTCCTTTTCAAAAGGCCTCTGGAGGGTTTTGGGCTGGAGGGTTTTGGGCCCTTCATGTAGGTTGAACTAATAATTCCTTTCAAGAGGCTTCTCGAGGTCTCTGGGCCCTTCATATAGGTCGAACAAATTCTTTTCCAAGAGGCTTCTGGAGGTCTTTAGGCCCTTCGTATAGGTAGAACAAATTCCTTTCCAAGAGGCGTCTGGAGGTCTTTGGGCCCTTCATATAGGTAGAACAGGTTCCTTTCCAAGAGGCTTCCGAAGGTTTCTGGGGCCTGTAGACGCAAGAGAAAGTCGATCGAGAAGCACCTTTTTGCAATGCCCGCGGAACGGATGGAGAGTCTCAGGCCGACAATGGGCATGTTCTCTTGGCTCGGCCAGCCAGCCTGACAATGGCAGTCGTAGTCTGTAGCTACGTAAACGTAACATGGATGCAGTCCTTGTCGTTTACGCTGTGCGGATTTGCACTTCTGTCCTGGTGTGCCTGCAAATGAGTGAATCAAAGAAGTTTACAGGTAGTTTGCAACTGGGCTGCCCCTGCCTTGCTACAGCCACTTCCAAGTTGGCTATGTAGGTGCCGAGCGACAGTGCCCACTGATCCTCGCGCCGTATTTTTTGAATTTCTGCGGCAGCGCGTAAGTGTCGGACCTTTGCTTTCAGATGAGCGAGGAGGTTCGCCAAGCTTGGGAGGAGTCGAAGTTCGGCTTTGTCCTTGTAGCAAGCAAGCAGGCAGTTTCGGAACATAGCCACTGCGGTCGGGTGCCTCGGAGAAGACCAGGCATGGCCAATGCTCTGGGTCCAGAGCCACTGCCACATGAATGCCGTCTGCGCTTAACGGCAATACGGCCGTGCGCGAAGAGGCCAAGGGTTCGTAAGCGCCTGCTTGCGTGGAATGAGGCGAGTGGAGGACATGCGGGCTAGTTTGCCCGGCCTGTATCAGTGGCCTTAAGTATGAGTAATCTTTCCAGGCGGCGCGCGATAAAAACTCCACCCGCTCGTAGCAGCTGGGGTATATCATCATGGCTGTTCCACTGGTCCTTGTCGGGAGCTGCTAGATTTTGCGACGCTCTTTCCTTCTAGGCTGCCTGAGGCTCCCGCAGTAGGCTCCCGCTTCCACGATATTGAGTTGAACGCGCAGCTCTTGAAAGCCGAGTTGGGGCAATTGGGTCCTGCTGTGCTTGCGTCACAAACCTGAAGGAAGCGATTGAGTACACGTGCTGTTCTTGCCCGGTTCTGAGCTTCTGGCATTTATGTGAGGACTTCCCCAAAGCACGAGGTGATAACGAGCGGTTTCATCCTCCTGACAGAATAACACGTGTGCTTTCGGGATCTGGAAGGCTAATTTGCATCGCTTCTGCCTTCCACGAGCTTTCGTCAAATCCGTTGAAGCGGTTGTGCGGCCGGTCATTGGAATCTAGATGGCAGCCTCGACCAGCTAGTATGAAGCAGTTCTGCTCCTGACACAACTCCACGAGATTGCATGCAGGAACCTAAAAGAAGTCGTGTAATTAAGACTGTGGCCAACTGCTGGTGCGCGGGAGACGGCACCTGTTTGGGGAATATCTGCAAAACATTCGGAAGTGACTTGATGGCTCTGCCTCTGTGGCGTCGTCCTTGTCAACTTCCTTTTGGAAGCGTGTTGCTGGCTACGAGATGGGGGGCCGGTTTTTGTATACTCTTTTGCTGCCTGCCTCGAACCAGTTCGTGGGGACCATCGGCGGGACAATGCCATAATCGGAGATGACAAGGCGGTCCATCAAGTTGCCTGGCGTGGGGTACCGGATATAATTATGCTATCGCTGCCTTTGGCGCTTTAGTGATGCAGTGTCGCCTGTAGAGCAGCGCAGGCTCGCAATACTTGTTACAGCGCGGTATGCCAGCCGACAGCTTTCGAGGCCGGTTTTGCAGGGCTCTTACTAGCTCCGCTTCTTCTAGACACTATCTTAGGGGAGGCGATTGCTTCACATACCTTCCATAGGTTGGACTGGTGAGAACTTCAACGGCTTTCATCGAACACTTTCTCTACGAGAGATTTGGATAGATTTGGATAAGCTCGACAGGGTGCTCTATGAGGTTTCTGTGAAGCAAGATTCTTGAGCGGCCTCTGTTGAACTGTTTCTGTCGACGAGAATTCAGCTGGTTCTAGCGATCTGAGGGTGAAACGTCGAATCGGTCAAGCGCCAATCGCGTAGGGAATGACGATAAGGATTGTCAGGTGGCTCGGGAGCTTTCCATGTGGATCTTCTACATCGCAGCATTGTTTCCTCTGAAGCTGTCGTACCGGGCGTGAGACGCTCTACCCCGAACTGATCTACGTGAAGATAGGCTGCTCGATGCGGCTGCCAGAGCACTTCCAATCCGCTGGCACTGGTACGTGCCGGCGACCGGCAGGTACTTGCCATCCACTGGCTTTTGCCACACCCTCACAGTTGCCAGCGCCTTCATGCCAGAATGCTGTCCGGTCGAGATGGCACGAACGAACCGTTTGCACCCCGCCTTCGGAGTGCCTGGCTTGGTGGTCGGCGTGCACGTGTGATGTACCTCTGCGGTTGAAGCAACAGAGCGGCACGCGGCTTGAGAAGAACGCATGTGATGTAGTGAGGCTTTTGTGTTGCCCGAGGTCTCGCCTTGGCTTTGGCCGCTTTTGGAAAAGGTCCAGTGGCATTGAAACGAAAACCACCTGAAATCTCATGATCCAGACATCACTACAGGGTCGGGAGGTTCTCGTGGATGATGGCCCGCACGGCAATGTTCTCTATTAGGGGTTGTAGGACCTCAAGATACAATGGATTCGGTCATTTCTGGTGTAAGGCGTTCTGCCTTTCACGCCGCTCCTTCGACGCTTTATCATCCCACTTCTTCTTCTTCTCTGCGTCGCTTAAGCTGTTCCGGGCCTGGGACACGGCTGCGATCACCAGACGTTGGCAACGGCCCTTCTGCTGCTCTTCCGAAAGCTGCGCTTTATTGGGGGATAATTATAGCCTCACCAATAGCTACCCATGAATCTTCAAGTATACAATTCGAAACGCCCACGCCTGCGTTGAATTTTGAAACTCCTCCCTGCGACTAGGGTTCTGCAGGAACAAAAGCAAGGATCCGGAAAAAGACATCTGAGCCTTCAGGGTGCGGGGTTTAGGGTTTGCGGTGTAGACTTAGGGGCTTAGGATCTAGAGTTTAGGGTCTAGGGGTTTAGGGTTTAGAGTTTGGGGTTCAGGGTTTGGTGTTTGGGGCTTTGCACGAAGCAAACACAGCGGTGCCTCCGCCGGAGTTGGGTGGCAAGCTCCTCGCTGCGCCTGTGCTCCTCCCACCACTGGCAGAATCAAAACTGCAATTCTGCAGGCTTTGCTGTTTTAAAACAGTATGACATAGTATAATACAACATGGTACAGTGCAACATAATACATTGTAATAGGACATAACAAAATATGAAATATCTATGTAGTAAACGGTTTGAGTAAAATAAAGTATAGCAAGATTCGTACAACAACACACATTATACTATAATGTAACATCCTACAATGTCTCATAATAAAAATACAGAGCAATGTGATACGTAACATATTGAAAAGACTGTATCATAACATAACCTGTATGTCTCTAGGTATGTATGTATGCATATTTATATATGTATACATACTATGATGGGATACGTATTGAACTATGACACTAACAACTCAATGTACTGTAGCATAGTGAAATATAATGCAGTGTAATATATATATATATATGTATGCATATATAGTACATATATGTATATGCAGAGCGTAATATCAAACAACATATAAAGCATCATCATTCATATGTGGCATAATATATAAGACATTGCAACCCAGTTTCATCAAGTACACCAACATACAAAACGTACGATGTTCATAATTCGGAAACAATCTTAACATACTAAAACAGTATATAGTTCAATACAATATGACGTACCATATTTTAGTACCGAATAGCTACGAGACAACGAGTATGATAAACTGCACCATAATGTTGTAAATTGTACAAGCCGGCGTTTAGCGCCTGTGGTGCTATTGATATAATTACCATTATTTCCAGTATTTCTAAAGCGGGGACGATACATGCATGGAATACTACAATCCCACAAGCCTTTTCTGATCATTAGGTCAGTAGGGCCCTTGTAAATGAAGTCTATAGCTCGATGTATCCTTGCGTAGTCCTTGTATAAGTAGAGTGGAGGATGTTATACACCAAACCACATCCCTGAAAGTATAGAATATCCCTTGAAGGAAGCCTGACACATGATTCCTATGTATAGTCGGTTTAGGGTTTAAGGGGGTTTAGGGCTTTAGAGAGTACCAAGGATGAAGACTGATGAAGACTGAGTGACTTCGAGCTTTTAGGACTTGAGGTCCAAATGGTTTTGCGGTCTAGGTGAAGTGGGGTCAACTACGCTGATTCCCATGTCTGGTCTCTGAGCGGAGCAGCGGGAAATGTGTCAACGATGAGGCGATGACGATGGCAATGATGGCGGTGACGGTGATGGTGGTACTGTTAATCATGACGACGATGCTGCTGCTTTCACGCTGCCGGGCCATGACATAGTTCGACACTGCGTCCCCCTATAGTTTGGTGCCAGTGGTGAGAATGGTGATGCAGGTGTGGACAAAAACAGTGGCGCAAAGGCCTTCATGTCCAGACCTGATGCCCAAGGGCCTGCAGGCTCTCATTATTCCTTCGTCTCATGGAGATCTGGACACGTCGCAGCCAATACATCAAACCCCCAGGCCCTAGACCTACTTTTGGTTAGTAGGGAATGGAAGAATGGTAGTAATAATAGTTATAATTGAAGCCCTTTCCTCCATTCCCTACTAACCAAAGGCAAGCAATCTAACCCTAAACCCAGGCCCTAGAGACGAAGTCGTCCTCCCCAGAGACGATGTCTCGGGCCGTGTGAGCACAGGCTTTGCATGCAACCGCCCGCAGCCTGGGCCAGCTGCGGGTTCATGAAGGGCTGTACTTGGAGGTTCATGGGTAGCTATAAGTAGGGTTCCTTTTAAGGGATCTATAGGGTTATAGGGTTTAGGGATTAGGGTTTAGGGTAGTTATAAGTAGGGCTATAAGTAGGGTAACTATACTTATAACCCATATTAGGGGCCTTAGGGCCCCACTTATGACTACCCCTGAACCTCCAAGCAGGGTCCCAAGAAGTTTAGAACGGGTTTAGGGTGAACCCGAAAACCCCTGGAGCGTTGCCTTGGAGTTTAGTGTTCAGGGGTTTAGGGTGGACCTTAAACCCTACCTTAACCTACCAAAACCTACTTTTTTGTAGGGTCCCTATAAATCCCATATTAGGGTTTATAATAAGAACCTACCAAAAAGAAGGTTTTGGTAGGTTAAGGTAGTGTTCAGGGTTTCGTGGGGTCAGTGTTTCGGGTTTCGGGTGTTTGGTTCTCTCTTGGCTTGTCCAGAACACATCGCTTAGGCAACCAAGCCATCTTCCATAGACTTCAGTTCAAGGAGGGCCCAGGAACTGTACTATACTACGCTGTACTAAAAGAGTAGAATATTAAGCTAATACTGTGCTGTACTATACATAGACTTCAGTTGAAGGAGAGCCCAGGAACTGTACCCAGTTCCGAAATTCCCAATGTAAGGGTCGGAATAGAGGAGTTAGCACTAGTATCCTCGTCTAGTCGCTTTGTAAGTAGACGATAGCATACCCCCGAAGCCCTACTCTAAGCACTGAGGCCCCAATCTTCGTAAGCCATATAGTATCCGAAATAGGAGCCCACCCCTAAAGTACTCGGGGGCGAGGGGCTTCTCATCGGCGAGCTGTCGCTGCAGGCAGAAGGAGCCGGCGATCTTCTCCTCAAATAATATATAGGGGCCTTCATAGCTAGAATAGGGTTTGGGGGCCCATTATGCTATACTTACAAGCTCCGACGCCCGGTTCACGCGCGCGCGCGAGCACGCGGCAGCGCTTCGGAAGGTATAATAAGGAACCGCCAAAATAGAGTGGGTACTTATTAAGGCTCCTATATTGATCTTAACATATCTTATCGATGACCCCCCTTGCGCCCAAGATACAAATCATATCTTTCGTAACCCTTTGGGCCAAGGGGTTCTAAAAGATATTAGTGACTAGTGCTTGCCTTTGGACTTATACCTTACTTAATAAAAAATCAGACCTGATTCTAAACAAACAGCCAGTTTGGGGAGCTTACAGTAAGGCTGCAAAGGAACAGGGTTGGCGTTCAGGGAAGCCCTGACAGGCGCTTAAGATTGTGTCTGGGTAAGATAATGCCTTTTGGTTTAAGGGGTTCTGGTTTAGGGTTGAATTTGTCAACCGTGGCAATGCTAAGGAAATAATATGGGGGCCTTAATGCCGTGACAATTAGAACAGGGTTTTGGGGCCCTTTATACTGTAATTATAATAAGGAACCCGCAAAATAGTAGTGGTAATTATTTAAGCCCCTTGTATTGAATCCTTATAATGGCCCTTTGGTAGTAGTCCTTATAGACCCCTTTAAAGGAAACCTTTTAGAGCCCCTATAGACCCATTTAAAGGAAGCCCATTTCTGAAAGCAGAGGCCTCTTGGATCACTGATGTGCCGATGTTCGACTTATTCCCTAAACTGGGCTTTGAAGCAACCAGGGAGAAAGGGCTTCGGGTTTTGGCTATAATGGTTCCCTCTGAGTAGCAGGCCCCTAGAGAAGTATTAAAGTATGGTAATTACTCCAAAGCCCAGTAAACCGTAAACATCTCTAAACCAGATACCCTGATCCCTAAACCACATTGTTCGGGCTGCGAGCAAAAGGGCGAGTTCTGGAAGATTCGATTTGTTCCGCTTTTCCCGGGCTTCTCCAAGGCGATGCAGGGCAGGACTCCGAAGCACTCCTCTCGAGGCAAGCTACCTGTGGCAGCCCGAATGAACCCTCAACAAACAACAGCTAGTTCTTAGGTGTTGAGTAACCCTAACTTAAAAGAAGGTTAATGTGGCACCAACAAAGCATATAAGCAACAAAAACGGATAGGGGTATCACCATAAATGCTTATGCTCATGTGCTTTTGGGTCCCTAAGTTAACCTTCTAAACCCTAAACGTCCTCGAAATGTTTCGTCGTATCGCGGAGTTGGTTCTCCAACTCCCTGGACCTGTCGAGGCTTAGCACAAAAACCTAATAATATAGGGGCCTTAATAATTAGAACAGGGTTCCTTTAAAGGGGGCCTATAAGGGCTACTATAAGGGATCCATAAGGGTACTATACAGTATAGGGGTCGTAACAATTAGAATAAGTTTTGGGGCCCATCATACTATAATTATACTGAGGAACCCCCAAAATAGTATTAGAAATTATGTAGTTCCCCATAGTACAAGACGTTGACAGAACTCTTGTAGGAGCCCTTTAAAGGAACCCTAAACCCCAAGCCACTCAAGTTTAGGATCTATTTACTCAACCGCTACCACCGCAACCGAAAGCGCCTGAATTGCGGCTTTGGCCCAGCAACTAATCTCTTAGAAGAGGGTGTCAGGCTATATTCGAGTATAATTTCAGTATAATTATATAGGGGGCTATACATGAGTAGGGAATGACGTTGCTTAGGCATCTAGATTACTATTGATGGCCTCTTTTCGCAGGATGTCGTCGACTCCTGCCGGCCGATACCAACTGCTTAGCTTTCTTTGGCTCGGAACGTACAGGACCTGGAGGACCGGTTCAGCTTATGCGATCTCTTCAAGCCCAAAGCTGGGCCCACTTGCCGTTCTGGATAAGGTTTAGTGTTTAGGGTTTAAGAAGATTATAGTTTGGCGGCGCTCAGAACTCTTCTCCGGCAACTCTCCCTCATGCTCACGGTGACGAAGCCCAGGCCCCCAGGGCGTCAACTCTATGCTGCAAGCTCTTGACGGTTCTGAACTGAAACTGGTGCAGAAGAACTTATGAGTTCGATGCTCGAACTCACACCAAGCTACCAAACCACTGCTTCAGCATTGGCACTGCAAGACATGTTGTGGCAAAAGTGGCTGTTCCTTCACACAAAAAGGCGTACAGCTTCCGGGTCATGACTATCGCAGACTGGGCTATGCCTCATGCCACACGATCTCTTCAATCCCACCGCCATCCGTTCAATGAAGAGCATGTGCGCAGAGTTGCGACTGCTGTGCATTCCGTAGACTTCCCGCGGCGTCGAATGCAATTAACATGGCATGGCATGGTGTGTACTGCAACGTGGAAAACCCTCCTCCCACCCACAAGAGTTTAAGGGGCAAAGTTGTTAAGTGGGACGCCTTCAGTTTGAGGTGGCTGCGAGGAGATTTGGTCGCACGTCTGTGTGCCTGCCAGTTCTATCGAGCTGGAGAAGCTTAGGGTTAAACGATTTAAAAACATACATACATACAGCCTATACATGCATACAGCCTATACCCATCTATCTATCTCTCTATCTACCTATCCATCTATCTATCTATCTGTGTATATATGCAGTACTTAGGGCTTGGAAAAGTATTGGATGCGTCTTTGCAGGGCTCATAGTTCTTAGCACCGGCCCACCGACTCAGCTTTCGACCGGCACAGGGCCATCAGATCTTATGCCCCTGCCTTTACAAACCGACCCTACCGCACTATGCGCAGGAGGCCTTACAAGTACATTCAAAAAGTGTCATGCACATCTCACCGCAGCCTGTAGCTGGCTCAGCTGCAGCTGAACCTTGCAGGCTGGACGAAGATGATAACAGTATCCATGTATGAATGTGTAAACATATATATATATACATACACGTGGATGGATAGATAGATACGATAGATAGGTAGGTAGAGAGGTAGGTAGTAGAGGTAGATAGTTGGATTTGTACATAACTCTATTAGTGTATCTATCCATTTATCTTTCTAGGGCTTTAGGGTTTAGGGTTTGAGGGTTTTGGGTTGACGATGAGCCGCACGGTTTTCAGGTCTGTTAGCCTTTCTGGCATGGCAGTCTCCATGTCTCATACTGCAAGCCGTGAGCCGGGGTGCTGCGCTCTAGAATCTCTAGAAGCCTACATAACTAGTGCCACTGCTTATTCGACCATGATATATCCCAAAACCCTGTTCTACTTGTTCAGCCCCTATGAACAAACTCAAGCATCCGACCTTCGCGCCTGAACCCCAGTGCAAAGAGTAACCCGAGCGGTTCCGGAGGATCGCCCTATACGCTCAGCTCAGCTCAAGCCCTAAACCCTAAACCCTAAACCTGTCCAGCTAAGGCTCAAGCCCAGAGCCCACGGCAAGACATCCGAATCCAAGAATACCGAACCCACGGTTGATCGCATGTACTTACACGGTTTAGGGTTTAGGGTTTAGGTACCCTAAACCCTAAACCCTAAACCCAGACCTCAAGTTCTATGTACATACCTAACGGGTCGGAATAAATACTGCGCCTTCCCAAACTCTAAACCCGAAAACTTGGACCTTTCGAGATTCCAAAGCTGAAACATTCGAGTCGCTTCTTCCAGCCGCCGGGCTAAGGAGGAGCGCTCCTCCTCCAACCTGGATGATGGAGGCCCGCAACTTGAGTCTTATAGATCTTATAGGGTTGCAAATTTCTGGGCTGAGGGCTTGCAGGGTTTCGGGCTCCTGTTCGGATTGTCAGGATATTCAAGGTTAAGCGCTTAGGGCTCGGGTGCTAGTTGGAGCTTACGCTTAGATTTTGGGGCTTCGGGACCCAGGGCTAAAAAAAACCTAGGCCCACAAGTGTCTCAGGTTGGCGTTCCAGGATGGTTCCGTCGAGTGCTCTGGAGACTTTCGAGGTTGAGCATACAGGGCATTCCTGAAAGAATCACTTACCTTTGGTTAGTAGGGAATGGAGGAATGGGGTACAATTAGAACTACTATTACTACCATTCTTCCATTCCCTACTAACCAAAGGTAGGATCAGTGTGGTTGTTTGTCTATTCCATGATGTTCTATGACATACGTATATAGGAACTATAAGGGGTGTGGACATCATGCTAACCAATCCGACCCTTTTCTCTGTACCTAACAAAGTTGCTGATAAATCTGACAAATATTAATACTCACCGGGTTGAATGTCCCGGGTTCCTGGGCAGGATTTCTGGGAGTGAAGTTTGTCGGCTGAAGGAGAACTTGACAAGGTTGTAGACTGTGCTTGGGCTTTCCATTGCTTGTTCTAGAGGCCCAGCCCTAAACCCTTGCCCTAAATCCAGAGCCTATAACCCAAACGGTACACCTCCAGACCTAATTACCCGCTTAGCCCCGAACCCTCAACTCCTTGCATGAATATTGGCGATCGAGTGCAGACTGAATCCTTGAAGGACCCACCCCGCCCAAAGCCTGGTGCCACATCAGAAAGCTACCTCCCCTATGGGTCCATGGACTCATCTAACTTTATTTTGGCCTTACTGTATTCCCTATCTAGATACATGAAGGCCCAAGTATATAATAAAGGAGCCCTTCAAAGCACCCCTTTAGATCCCTTCAAGGTACCCTTAAAGGAACCCGTATAGGTATTCAAGGGGGTACCCTGAAGGGATGTGTAGGAGTTCCTTTTTTGTATGCCCCAAAAGGGATCTATATTAGGGCTCCTTCAAGGGATCCCACAAGGGCTCCTTTAAGGGACCCTATAACGGCTCCCCTATAAAGATCTTCTTTATGGGATACTTGGGACGCCCTCCTCCAAGGGCCAGGTGACGCGTTCCTCTTTGAGGCAAAGGATGAGAGTGTATCTCGGAACTCGGCCATCCTCGGGCAAAGGATCTATAGGGGTATAAGGGCATTAGGGGTTTAGGGACCTGGGGGTTTAGGGTGTAGGATGTAGAGGGGTTTTTGGGCAAGGGGTCATGGGGGCTTCAGGGTTTTAGGATTTAAGGCTTTCGGGGGTTTTAGGATGGTTCTAGGGCTTTAGAGCTCTAGGGGTTCCGGGCCGGGGTTTAGGGCTTTGGTTTGAAGGCGTGCCGGCGCACCATTGGTCCTCAGACGTACCCGCCTGAGAGAGCCCACCTACAACTCTCGGGTCTTTGAGGCATTTTATGTTTCTCTGCGTGCTGCATGCTGTGCACTACCAGTATGTTGATTGTGCTTGGGGCATGCTTGGCAGAGGGCTTTGGGAGTGTCCTTCTTGAATTACTTTTGGACAAGTGGGCTTGTTGTGTTTTGCGCTGTTTCCGTCGTCACTTCTCCCTGCTGTTTGGGTCCTGCCCCAAGCTTGGACGATGTCATCGGCATCGGTTCAAGGCCCTCGTCTATGGCTTTTGGCTACGGCTACACTCGGGCAGCACCAGGTCAAGGCGAGGCATGGGCATTCAGATGGGTTTCGGCCGCAGGTGAAGTGTGCTGTGCTAGTGCTGAAGTTGGGATCGCGGACTTGCAGGTCTTGGCTTGGAGAAGCTTTACGTCAACAAAGACTGCTCGCTCTACTCATTCTTTCTGGGCTCAGGTGCTGCAGTCTCAATTGTAATCTTGCATCATTAACGAGAAGGAGAGTTGTGGGATCTGCAAGCTTCGATACTTAAATACATGGAAGTTTCGGAAAAGTGTGGGCTGTGCTGATACAAGCCGCAAAGAATAGGATGAATATCAGGACACCCCGAAACGGAACTCGCTGGTTCCGAACGTGCGAGCCGAAGGCATGCATGTTTACAGGCACCAGGACACGCGCACGAAGCTGCATCAATAACCTCGTTCGAAACCATCCTACGTCACCGGACCCTAAACCCTATAAGCCCTACACCGTCCTTGACTCCTTGTCCAAAAGCAACCATCCCCGCCATATCCCGGCCAATGGCATTGTTCGTATCTTTGTTGTTGCTATCATGTTTGGTATTATTATGATTGTCATGTAGTCATCTTTGCCGAAAATAAGTATCCCCACTACCCGAAACCCTAGATAGCACAAAAACGTTCATATTCCCTTGACCCTAGGGATCAAAATAGCCCAAAAGCCTTGTATAGTATGGTCTTTGGGCCCAAAAGCCTTAATATATGAGTCCTTAGATCCCTAGGGTGAGACAAGGTTCAAATGGGAGTTTCCGAAAATAGGGGACCCTAATATGGTACCCTAAATAGTAGGATCCTTGCTATAAGGACCCCAAACTAAGGTACCCTATAGACGGAAACTCCCAAACCCTAAACCCTAAACCCTATAGATCCCTGATAGGAGCACTTAAAGGAACCCTTATAGATCCCTTTAAACTCCCCAAATTCCCTTGAGACGAGTTGCTGCTGCTCCAGCCCACCTTTCAGCCTCGGAAGCCCAGGGCCAGGGACTCCCCAGGTCGAATTTTGTGGAAAGTCTCCCGGCCCTAGGATTTTAAGATGATTTTGGGTTTAGGGTTTAGGGTTTAGGGTTTAGGGTTTAGGGTTTAGGGCTTAGGGTTTAGGGTTTAGGGTTTAGGGCTTAGGGTTTAGGGCTTAGGGTTTAGGGCTTAGGGTTTAGGGCTTAGGGTTTAGGGCTTAGGGTTTAGGGTTTAGGGTTTTTCGCGATAACATAAACTAAAGCAACAGACCATAATGATATGCATACCATGGCACTATGATGTGCTTTGAGATGGGAGCACGGGGTTGAAGATTTACCTTCTAAGGTTCAGGCTTTTGAACTTAGAAGTTGGGGGTTTAGGGGCCGCCATTGCGCGTTCCCTGCTAGATCCTCGAAAAAGTCTGTCTATCTACAGACAATCCGAAGGCTGCCTCGAACTCACCACGGCGTGAACCTGAGCCTCACGCTTAAGGCTTAAGACTCGGAAGCCCTACAACAAACGACGACCTTACAACAGCCTCTAAACACCGAGCAGCTTCTTAAAATCCCGCACACCTCAAGAGGTTCCAGGTTTAGGGTTTAGGATCCAATGCATCCAGGGAGTTCATGATCCTGTGAAGCTCTACACTACGTATCCAACGGTGGAAACACAAAGCCACAACTCTTAGCCCCAAGCCCAAAAACCCAAACCCTCAGCCCTAAACCCTCAGCCCTAAACCCTAAACCCTAAACCCTAAACCCTCAGCCCTAGATTTCGTAAACCTTCTACACCCTACATACTAAGGTCCCTCTTGACAAGGACTCCGAGACCTAAACCCTATACCCTGAAGAAGCCCCCACTTGGTCGAGTATCCTGGAAAACTAAAGGTTAACCTTTGGAAGTATATTAAATATTGGGATTGTATTACCCCCAAAGGGTTAAAGGTTACCTATGTACTCTACTACTAAGAGCACTGAAGGCCCTCAACTGCCACATGGGAGCTCTGTGAGCGACTCGCGGAGGTGGGTTTGCTCTGCACTGAGCTCCTAGTAAGACAGGACTTATCCAAAAGGTTTAGGGTTTAGGGTATAGTGTTTACTTTGGGGATCCAAATATGTAGTAGAAGCCTACTATGGTTTTACTCGAACCCTTCGGGTTTCGCAGGAATGTGGAGTTTCATGAAGGCTTACAAGGCTCTTCTAGAGTCGTGTAGTTGCGTTGTAAAGAGGCTGATAAGCGTGTCAGAAAATCCCTAGGAGTTTATTTGGTTTTCCAAAAACTGTTCACAGGATTTACAACGGCTTTTGGTTGGGTGTATCACGTGGGACCTTGCTAGGACTCCAGGCAAGCATGTAGAACTCAAACCTGTCTGTGATTCTTCGACCCGCACACACTCTTCTGTCGGTTGGGTTGTTTGTCGGGTTTAGACCCTGAGCCCTTAATTCTTAAGCCTTACTGACTTTCCCCGGCCCTAAGAACGAAAATCCTAAACTCTAAAGTCTCTAAGCCCTAAATCTTGAAACCTAGACACGAAAGTCTCGGGTTTAGGGTTTAGGGTTTAGGGGGCTTACTAGGGTTCAGAGGTTTAGAGAACTACCTTGGGAATCCTTGACGCTGGTGTCTAGCGCAGACAGCATCTGGTCGGCAGAGTCGAGGAGCTGATCGACCTTCAATGTATGGTCTGCTTGCACTATGAACACAAAAAGTAATCTGGGCTTTTAAGTAACCAGGGAGAAAAAAGTATTAAAGTATGGTACTCTAAAGCCCAGTAATAGCTACAGTTACAGTAATCACAATATTACCAAGAACAATAACACTGCCAGTAATAAGACGATTATTATGCTCATGGTACTACTACTGCTACTACTTCTCACGCCAACAGTAACTATGGTTGATATCAGAGAGGGGGGATCCTACGGCTTGGGTTGTTTCTCAAGGTCCTGATCCTCTTAAATTCCCATATTCCGGAGCCTCAGGCCGTACAAGCCCTACCTCCTAACCCCGCGGAGACAACGCCTAAGTACTCAATAGGGCTTGGGGTTCGTGGTTCGCGCGTTCTAGGGTTTAGGAAGTCCAAGACAGTGCCAAGCATAAAACAGGTGGGTCCTGAGGAACAGCAGCTGCCAGTCCCTCGGAAGGAGATCAGCGGTTTATGGCTTGGAGCGCCCTCGGCACTGAATCGTCGAAATCACGACACATTGCCCTGAATTGTGCCAAGTTGTGCAAACATTGCACGCCCCGAAACGCATGATATTGAATTGCCATCGACACATTGACGGTCCATCAGTCGAAAACTCCGCCAGAAGAACTGGATGATGCGTGATGCCATGTACACCCTCGAGCCGGCAGCCCAAACCCAAAACCCTGAGCTGTGCACAATAAACTCAGGATGCCTCAAGCTTGCAACCCTTTGCCTTAAACGCCGTAGATCCTGAAACCCTAATTAAGCTCTACACCCTGAACCTTTAAAATCTAAACGACAAACCCCGAATCCTTGAACCCTAATCCCTGAATTACTAAACCCCTAAACCCTAAACCCTGAACTCTAAACCCGACACCCGGAACCGACAGCCGGGCCTCGGGAAGGTTCGTCTTGGAGCTCGCCGATTCGGCTTCGAGTTTTGCCACGGCGTCGCAGAGAAGCACCTTGGATTTTGGGGTATCGGGTTCAAGGTTATACTTGAAGGGGCAGGGGACTTAGTAAGTAGGTAATAAGTGGAGCTACAAGTGCCCTAAATGGAGTTACACTTACTAAGTCCCCTGCCCCTTCAAGTAGGGTGTATTGGGTTTATAGGGACTAGCATCAGGGGAGTTGAAGCTTTTCGGGTTGAAGGCTCTATAGGTTGCAATTGAGGACAATTGAATTGCTTAGGATGGCTTTATCGTTACATGGTTTGTCCTGGAAAAGTCTTGGATGAGCTGAGAACTGACCCGGAAACTGCAGCCACTATTACCCACTCCCAGACCCAGGAAGTTGTTGCGGCGTGACCGTCTTGGCTTGGTCAGGGCTTGCTGTGAGGTTCTGCGGTTTTGGGTTCTGTTCCTGACCGGGCCCCAAATCCGCAATACCTGCAAACGAAACGGGTCGCTGCACAGTCAACCTCGACCCAGCTCGCACCAAATATGTCCACAACCGGAAGGGGTCGTCAACCCCAGCTTAGCACTGTGTATTTCTGTAGAACTTCTTTCAGTCGGGACCATACCTGGACAAATGGGCCCTCGTAGTAAATCGCGGTGCAACCTGCATATGAGTGGTTCCGGCAAGCCTGAACCTACTTAGAAGAAGGAACATAAACTCCATGCGCCCTGTTGTGTCACCAAACCAAACCAAACCAGCACCGCTTCATGCTTCAACTCTGCAGATTGCCCTAGCCCAAAACGGGCTAACTGTTCAAGTACGATAAGCACACACACACACATATATATATATATATATATGTGAATGCGTGTGTATATGTATATCTATGTATATATATATGCATGTATTTGCTGATTTATTTGCTTATCTATTTATGTATTTACTCATGCAGTTCTTTACAGAACGCGTCAACATACGGGCCTGACATTTTGGAGACGGCATACATGCTGCTTCGTGCTACATGTGTATACATATATATATATATATATGTATGTCGAAAATGTATATGTTACATGTGTAAATAAATATATATATATATATGTGTGTGTATGTATGTCGAACATGCATATTCTAAGCTTCGCACACTGCGAGCATATAGGTGGTGTATTGTCCAATACAATATTACACACTAAGGAAAATGATAAGGACAATAGAGAAAAGGCGCCCTGCAGCTTTATATCCCGTTGAAAGTTACCTACTCAATCCCTCTGTCCTAGATGATCGCTTCACAGAACTTCGAAACCAAAAAGGCCCGCACCGTGCGCTCGCGAATTCGGCTTGCCTCGCCCTCTGCCTGGCGACAGGATCACCGCAAAGACGCCCTGCATCACTTGCTGTTTAGGGTCGACGCCCAAAGTTGAAGGCTTTCCCTAAGGCTCCATGTGCCCATATAGTATACACGTAGGCCTTAAAGGGGTACCTGTACAGCTACTTAAAGGCCTAAGTCTATACTATATGGGCACATGGCGCCTTAGGGTTTCTGATGCAAATAGCATGAGAGCATTCGGGGTCCGGAGCGGATTCACCAAGGACTTCAGGGCCTGGGTTTTTGGTCTTCCTGATTCGGGCTGAGTGTTTCTCCTTCAGTCTGCACGGTTTATGGTTTAGGGGTTAGGGTTTAGGAGTCTAGGGTTTAGGGGTTTAGGAGTCTAGGATTTAGGGTTTAGGGTTTAGGAGTCTAGGGTTTAGGGTTTAGGGGTTTAGGGCTTATAAAGGGGTTTAGGGTTAAGGGTTCAAAGATGAACCCTCAGCCCTCGTAGATCCCTGATAGTGCGCATAGTATCCCCTACAGCGAGCCTTATGGTAGCGCCGAGCTCCGACACAATACTGTTTCGTTTACTCTTGACCCGAGGCCCCAAACCGCTAAACCCAAAACCCTTTTCGGCAAGCCTTCTTCAGCCGACCCTGGGCGAGAGCAGCCCGGATGCCACCTTTCGACATCCTCGGTGTTTAGAGGCTTGTGGAATTGAGGGGTTTACGGCTTTACGGCTTTGGGGTTTTGAGTCCGGCCTAAACTTTGCCCACGGGCTTAAAAAGAAAAGCCCAAGCCCTTCGCCCATAGATAAAGCCCCAAACCCGAAACCCCAAAACTACTGCACCGTCTAACCTAAAACGTCCTACAACACCCCTCCAAAAAACCCACTTCATGTTTGAAGGTATTGGAAGGTTTAGTTACTGAAACTGAAGCTTTCGGGCATGAGGCTCAATATAGCAGCCAGATTCATCAGCTGATTACACTATCTGGGTTGTAGTTTGGGGGCTCTGAAAAGTATTTATGAATAGGTACCTCTATAGGAACCATAAAGGGGAATTAAAAAGTTTCCCAAACTGCCACGTAGCTATTGAGGGTTCCGTAGGACTTCCACAGGATTTGGGAATTTGCGGTCGCCCATCTCCCCATGCTCTGAAACCCTGACCCAGAAACAATAAATCCCTGAGCGCCAAGAGCTTAAGCCCTAAAACACCAAAGCTCTAGACCCTAAGCCCTAAACCCTAGGCCCTAAACCCTAAAACCCTAAACGCTAAACCCTAGGCCCTAAACCCAAAAACCCCTAAACGCTAAACCCTAGGTTATTAACACTAGCAAGGCAAAGGTTTGCACCTGTCTTGGGCTTTGGGAGTACGTACCGGAAGAGCAGATTCCCAAATCCCAACCGCTGCTTGAAGTACAAACCCTGGCGCTCTTCTTTGACTACTCCTCCAAAAATCTGACAAAAAAAGCATTGCACCAGTGGTTGAGAAGAGATGCCCGTCTTTGCTGGATCGCAGCAGATCGGCATTGGTACTTGCCTCCTCACAGTCTGCAGATGGTCGGAAGCTGTAGCACAGGCAAGAACCCTATATACGGTTGGTGTTCACGGTACCGTTATCAGAGTTTGTGGTATCTACCACTCGCTCCACAGAACTGCCTTGGGAAGTGCAAACTTGAACTTGCAAGTAAATGTGGCATGTGAGCCGGGCTGAAAGGTTGGGGTTCGCTGAACCAGAAAACTTCGCGAAGGGTTAGACATGAGGCATGAAGTGCATGTAGTCCTCTTTTCTGGACGAACTGCCCTGAAAGCCATAAACGTTACCATGAACCCTGGTTGTAAAAATCGCCTTTGCATCTCCACCGCAATCAAGGCAGAGGTGCTTATAGGCATGCCTGAATGTTCTGCGGTCTCCTTGCTCTTTTCTCATGGATTTCCAGTGCCCATACCGTGAAACGCCAATGAGCCGAATGGGATCGGGTTTTTCCTATGTGAGTTCGCAAACTCCCATCTGTGGGGGTTTAGGGCCTTTTGACGTTTGGGGTTTAAGGGTTTAAGGGCTTAGGGAGTCTATATACAAACGCTATGTCTGGAAGTCGCCAAAACCGAACACTCCCCACTGACAACCCTGATGATGCACACATCTCAATTGCGCTGGGCCAAAGCCTTTGAACGCGTATGTCCCCAGAGAGCCCAATATCGCTTAATTACGCAATATGGCTTAAACGAAAAGGGCTCCATATTACGACTTCAGCTATATTCCTTAATTAAGGGTATTGGGCTCTCTGGGTCAACTGAAACATCATTTAAAGCCCTATCGGCCACCGAACCCGCGACCCCTGAACCCTAGGCGCCGAAACCCCGAACAGAAGCTCAGGGGCTGCGTATCCTAGCCCCAAAATGGATAACCTTACAGTTTATCCTTGATTATATATATATATGTATATATACATACACACATACATACATACAAACACATATATATATATGTATATATATATATATACATATGTATATATATATGTATACATATATATGTATACAAAAATCGAAAAAGGTTCAAGCGCGACGTGAGAGAAGCTGCATCCCCAGCGGAAGGCGTGAGATTCGCTTCACGAATCTGCGGAAGAAGCGCTCCGAAATTTGGGAGTTTCCGAAAACAGGGGACCCTAGGGTTCCTTTAAAGGGTTCCTTAAAGGGATCTATAAGGGTTTAAAGTAGGAAGCAAGCGGGCTTTTAAGTAACCAGCGAGAAAAAAGTATAGACTTGTATTTCATAATGGTTCCTTGAAGAAAAAAGGTATAAAAAAAAAAGTATGGTACTCCAAAGCCCAGGGCAAGCAGGCAACTGTTTCAAGAGTCGGACACCTGGGACTTTTTAAGGAGTCAAGGAGGTGTCGGACGTGGGACCCCGAGAGGGGGAGGTTGGGTCGGGGTTTCAGTGAAGGAACAGCATGAGTGAAACCGTAAGATGACCATGATCGCAGGTTTTCCTAAAAAGCTGCCTCAAAAACGTTGACCTGACAGTTTATCGTAGGTTATATATACATACCAAAAAAGCTAACAGATACCTACTCAGCACCGAAGGAAGTTAGGGGACAGCTGTCCTGGGCCGGCGCTGACATGAGCGCCGCCAACTTTCGATCAAGGCAGCGGAGCCTCAGATGAGGGAGGTGTGCGGTTGATATAGAGTTAAGGGTTTAGGGTTTAGGTTTTAGGGGTTTAGGGTTTAGGGTTTAGGGTTTCGGGTTAAGGGTTTAGGGTTTCGGGTTAAGGGTTTAGGGTTTAGGTTTAGGGTGTAGGGTTCAGGGTTTAGTTTTAGGGTCTGGGGCCGTTGTAAGGTTTAGGGGATATACCTCTAGCCGAAGCAACCTACCCTCTTAGGCTACCTTTTTATGGTTTCGATATGTAAATCCTTAAAGAGGTAGGATTTTGGGGCCACAGGAACTAAAAGCTTGACCTGTTTTTTTTTCGGAGGGGGCGAGGGGGCCCTATACTTTATACTATGGCTGTATCAAGCAATGCAAACATCATTTCATTGAAGGGGAAGGCTTTGGAGGCCTCCGGACTTTCGGTGGTGGCTTAGCAGTTCCAAGGAGCCCAAGTACTAAGAAGTCGAGCTCCTATGATGACAGAGGTAGTCGAGGTGTTCGTGGCGCGTGTGCTCATAACACAACGTCGACTCTGCAGGTGGAACGCTGTCTGTCTCTCCGGCTTTGACATGTCTGAGTTCTTGCATTACACGCTGTTTTGGGGTCACTGATTATATGGCTACGACACCTAAATGACCCTAAACCCCAAACCCCCAGACTCGATCCCTTGAGCGCTCAACCCTAAACCTTTTATCCACCCGCCTCTTTACGATCAGAGACTCGGGGTTGCAAAATTGGGGACTCGGGGTGCAAAAACTAGGGAGTGATGCTTAGGTTTCGGATTTGGGTTTACTCTTTTATGTGATTGAGGCTTTTCTCTTTAGGGTTTAGAATATCTAGGGTTTAGGGTTTAGGGTAGGGGGTGTAAGCTGTCGGAACGGTAAGCATCACATGCCACAACATCACCGAAAGAGGCCCGGGCCATTGATCAAAATACAAACGGTATCACGCAAACAAGAACAGAGAACCTCCAGGATTTAGTGGTCTTGTGCCAGAGATGCCGTGAGCTGGTCGGACTCAGGGCGTTAAAGCTGAGAGTGTAAAGATCACGGCAATTGCCTTACTATAACCAAGGCTGAAGGTAGTAGCATAGGTGCATGAGTCATTAATCGTCATATTCCCTTTTTGTCACCCTATCTTTACACTATAATCAAGCCCCAGATCCCTATCCTCAATATCAGAATGCAAGCCGCGTTGAAGGAATCAGCTCATGCTGCCACTGCCGCTTGACCTCGCAGTGAGGACCCAGAGCAAAAAAGGACAACCTGAAGAAGTCACTAAACTGGGCTTTGAAGTAACCAGGAGCAAAAAAAGTATAGACTTCAATTTCATCTTGGCTCCCTTTAAGTAGCAGGTCCCCAGAAACGTATTAAAGTATGGTACTCCAAAACCCAGTGTTGGATGTGGGCTCGGGGTTTAACTTAGGAGCTACTGTATTCAAAATATTTTGTTGCTATGGTTTTTATTGATGTTATTATCAGTATACTAGTTATTTTTGTATTACCTTCACCTGGCTTTGAGGCTTTGGAGCTTTGTACACGCATACAGCTTTACAGAACTTTAAAGTCCTCAACCCTAACACGTGTAGGTGTGTGAAGAAATATCATATATATGTACATACATATGTATATATATATGTACATAAGTTCATTTATGTGTATATATTAAGTATATATATATATGCTTATTTATTTAAATATTTGTAGTTATACATACACGAATGAGCCCTAAACTCTAAACTCCTTCATCACTCCATCCCCCCCACCCGGCCCCCACCTCCACCCCGCCCCGCAGGAGCCCTGCACTTCGTGTTCTCTTGACCCTCATGTCGTGGCCATGTAGTAGATAATTAGTCCGTAAAGTACCTATATAGGGGCCCCTTTCAGGCCTAAGTATCTACTATAACTTAACCCTTTAAGGACTAAGTATCTACAACAACCCCTTTAAGGCCTAAGTATCTACGATAACCCCTTTCAAGGCCTAAGTACCTACAATATTACTACATGGGTAATATAGGGGCCTTAATAATTAGAATAAGGATTTGGTGCCCAGACTACTATAATCATAATAATGAGGAACCTTCCAAATAGCCTTGGTAACTATTAAGGCCCCTATATAGACCATGAAATATTACTACATGGGTATATGGAGCCTTAACCCTAAACCCTAAACCCTTAACCCTAAACCCTTAACCCTGGGGGTTTCTCTTGGCCGGGAGGCGAGTGCCAAGGCTTTCCGAGACCATGCAGCGCAGGATTCGGTCCGGGGCGCCTCTCAACTCGCTTGGAGGTTCACGGGTACTTATAAGTAGGGTTATAAGTCGGCCTCCTTGAAAGGGATCTAAAGGGTTAAAGGGTTTAGAGTTCGTGTGTAGTTCTAAGCAGGGTTTTAAGTAGGGTAACTATGCTTATAACCCATATAAGGGGACGTATAACCCCACTTATAACTACCCATGAACCTCCAAGCGTAACCCAGTAGGTTGCTTTACAAGGGGTGTTAGGGTTATAGGGTTAGAGGGTTAAGGTTTAGGGTTATGGGGTATAGTCTGAACCCCATAGTTTGCCTTGAAGGGTGTTGTGTTTTTGTTTTTGAGCTCCTTTTTCCGTCTGCAGGGCTGATCTCGAAAGGAGGGGACCTTAATCTAGCACCCTAGTCCTCATTATACGGACCCCGAATAACGTATCCTATATTTTTCGAAACCCCCATCTATCTATCTATCTATATGTATAATATATGTGTAATATATGTATAATATATGTAAAATATATGTACAATATACGTATACAACATGTATAATATATAAATAATTCCCCAATAAAAAACACAACAGCCTTGCCGCTGGAACTCCGCTCTGCGCTCTCTTCGCTCGCCGAGGCCACGAGCGCCTCAGGGGGCTTTACTTTATGGGTTCCCATTTGGGGTTCCTTTAAGGGTTCCTGTAAGGGTTCCCTTAAGGGTTCCTTAAAGGGCTACTTTAAGGGTTCTTTGAAGGGTTCCCTATAAGAGTTCCTTTAAGGGTTCCCGCAAGGGTTCCTTTCAGGGTTCCTCTCAGGGTTGCTTTAAGGGGCCCTACTTTAAGGGGTTTAGGGTTTAGGGTTTATGTCGGGCTTAGGGGTTAGTTTTCTTAGCTCCTTTTCTATGAAGGTTTAGGGGCTTCTATCGAGTTTAGGGATTAGTTTTCTTAGCCCTCTATTTCTATGAGGGTTTCGGGGTTTAGGGGATCAGGGAGGACTGATCAAATAGAGACCTTCCTGGTTCCATGCTCAAAATAAATAGAGATGTGCGAAAACTATGCTTTAAGTGCCCCTGTGCCTAAGCCCTTAAACCCTATCTAGACTCTAGACCCCATTAAACCCCTGAACCCTAAACCCTGAACCCCTTAACCCAAAAGCCCGCTATTGTTCTCCATCCTAACCCCAGGATGACCTCCAGCAGCGTTGGCCACAGGGCTAAGGACCCAGGCAGCAGCAGTCGTTCCACCTGAGATCCCCGGAATCGAATGCACTTAATAACTAGAACAGGATTTGGGATAAACTTTAATATGGTAGTTTCCGAAAATAGGGGACCCGAATATAGTACCCTAAATAGTAGGATCCTTACTAAAAGCCCAGAACAAGGTACCCCTAATTTTCGGAAACTCCCATATAGTACAGGAGCTGTAAGGAATGGTGTTGGCAATTACTCGGGCAGTGAAATTGAGGAGTTTCGTCGCGTCCCGACACCTTTTCAAATCAAAGGCTTTGGTTGTATGACGAGTATTGTGATGATGTCCAATTTCGGGCCAACTGCTATACTTGAGAGAGCTATCTGAGTCAATGAGAAGTTAAGGACACAAAGGCTTCAATGACGTGTATCCATATCTTTGGAGTTCGTTGAACGTTAGCTTGCCGGCATGTGAACCACACATCCGTGGTTCCGACCTGCCCCTTCGACACCAAGACGCCGAGCAACTGAAAATAGGAGGATGACATCAACTATACCAGAAAACCCTAAACCCTAAACCCTCATAGGAAGATGACATCAACTATATCAGAAAACCCTAAACCCTGAACCCTTAAGGGAATCTATTCTTGCAAGATCGGAAACTCTCTTGGATAGCCGATGCTCCCGGGTTCCATGGTTCAGTTCCATGATCTACTTTTGGGTTCAGGGTTTAGGGGTTTAGGCTTTAGGGCTGAGTACTTTAAGGGTACTTTAAAGGATACAAATAAGGGTACACTATAAGGAGGCTTAGGGTACCTTTAAGAGGAGGACTTTTGGGGTATCTTAGAGTACAATGAGGAACCCTAACTAAGGAAGAATGGTCCAAATTCTTCCTGCTTCCATGTTGAATTGGATCACCAGAGACAGAAACTTGATCGACGCCAATTTCCAAGGGGGATGAACAGTTTGGTTAAATCTCCAGAGCCCAGAGCTCCCCAAACCCGAAAATTGCAAAACCTGCAAACCAGATACCTGAAACCCACACTAAACCCTAAACCCTCAACCCTAAGCCACTACACCCACCTGAAACCCTGGAACTTCGCACCGAGCCCCGCAACGCAAGACACTCTGGCAAGATCCCGGTTTAGGGTTGAGGGTTTAGGGTTTAGGGATTAGAGAAACCCTTGCTACCAAACCCTTTTGCAACTTAAAACCCCACAGCCGTCGAACCTTCAGATACCTGCAAGGAAGCTCAAGACTTCGAAACCCTGCAGCAAGAGCCCAAGTGCCAAAACCTAGAAGTGGGTTTGACACAACTTCACTTAGTTCTTTTGTTTTTAATGGGCTCTTTTCCAACTGAGGTACGGCGAGAATTAACTTAGTTTAGGGTTTAGGATTTGGGGTCGATAAAAACCCTTTCAAACACTTATCAAGCTCTGGAGACACCGAGCGACCAGTGCCTGCAGTGCCCGACGCAGTGCGCCGGCTTCGCCATCGTCGTCTGCGCAGGGAGTGCGGGTGTAGGGCATAGGGTTTCAGGGAATGGGCCCTGGGTTTTTGCTGTTTACAGATTCCAGGCTGGAGGTGGTGGGCGGTCTCCAGGCGTTTAGGCTGTAAAGTCCAGGATTTGCTTGTTTAGGATGCCTAGAGTCTCCAGTCTCCAGCGTAGTTCCTGTGCTTTTACCAATTCTTTACTACTTTTAGTCTCCTCTTAAAATAGGATCCTAACTATAAGACTGGCTAAATCAAAAAAGGAACTACAATGGAGACTGCAGGTATAAGGCAAGCCGAGAAAGGAGCTACAATGGAGACTATACAGCAAACCCCAGAAAGTTGGAAACCGGATTAAGGCCAAATAGTGGGATTCCCTACACATTAGTCTTAAGGATTGAGGCTATGGGGTTTCCAACTTTTGGGCTTCTACTGTAGGTGACTACAGACCAGTCACAAGCGCTTCTGCTCGAGGGCGGTCGGTCTGGTCGGGGCTTCGGGGCTTCGGGTGCAAGACGTCCCTACCCAGAGAGCCCAATACCCCTTAATTAAGGAATATGGCTTAAATTATATAGGGCTTCATATTATGATTTAATCTATATTCCTTAATTAAGGGGTATTGGGCTCTCTGGGTACTTGTCGGGTATCATGGGGAACTAAAGGTTAACCCTTTTTCATAATACCAGGATTATATAGGGATTATACTACCCCAAAAAGGTTAAAGGTTACCCACTCTACTTCTAGGCTTCGGAGATCTCGAAACAAGAATGTCGGGCCTCACTAAAGTCCCATGCCCCAATCGAAGCTACTCAAGGCTCCTAAGAGGGTCTTGGGCTTTCTGGGGAAGGGTTTCGGCTTTGGGGACAAGCGTTCGGGTTCTCACCGCAAGGGTCCAGGAGCCTTATAAGGATTTAGGTTTAGGGTTTATAGGGTGGTAGTCTAGAATGCACCAAAAACAAGGAGGAACACGGCAAGCAGATGGCGGGTGGTCCTTCAAGTGATTGAGCTTCAAGAGGGCGACCCATACAGGCAACTTAGACCGAAACTTAAGCCAGCCTCTTAGGGCTTATAGGGTTTGTATAGAGTTTAGGCTTCCTAAACTCCAAAAAAGCCCTGAGCCCATTCCGAGCCGCGCCTCCCTGCAGAAGCTGTCCGCGCAGGATCGGCGCCTACCCGAAGGGATGCCAAGATTCGGAACTTTTCCATTAATGTGGAACCTGATTAAGAAACCTTGGGCCTTTACTAAGGTTCCTTATCTGAATCCTACTTTTCGGGGGTTATAGGCCCAGGGTTTCTTAATCAGGTTCCTGCATTAGGGTTTAGGGTTTAGGAGCACACCTCTCCCAACCCCCTATAGCCGAAGAGCCCTAACCACTCTAAACCCAAATCCCGCAGTCTCTCTCCCTGAGCCCGCCCGCGCGCAAGCTTCCACCAGAGACTCCATCGCTTGGCTTCGTAGCAGCGCCTCTGCATCGGAGCTTCTTCAGGGGATTCGGGCTTCGGGGGTTTAGGTTTTAGGGTTTAGGGTTTAGGTGTTAGGGTTGAGATTTTAGGGTATAGGTTCTGGGGTTTAGGTTTTAGGGTAGCTTCTTTTAAGGGGGTTGTAGAGGTGTTGCGTCGTCCCTGACTCTCTGAAGTGTTTTTTCCACCGGCTCGTAGCGCGTCAGCCTTCAACACCTCTCTACGAGACAGTACGTCTCTTCACACGTTTTCTGACATATGTTTTTGCGCGATGGGTTCTATGCGATACTGACGGGTCCGAACCCGAAATCCTAAATCCTAAACCCCTCAACTTCCTAAACCCTAAACCCTAAGCAGGTACTCGAATCGTCCAGGTTGCACAAGGACTGGGGGGGGGAGGGTTCCGGGGGCTTAGGTTTGGAGTTTTAGGGGTGGGAACTTCCGGGTCGCGCTCGAGGTTTAAGGGCGTAGGGTTTAAAGGCTTTAGGGGTTTAGGGTTTAGGGGTTTAGGGGTTTAGGGGTTTAAGGTTTAGGGTTTTAGGGTTTAGGGTTTAGGGTTTAGAGATACTAGTCTGGGTCCAGAGCCTCAAGCCCTGAACCACTTGAGCCCCACCCATATGCCTTGAAGTTTCAAGTCCCTTTCTTTGCAGGATCAGAAAGGTCTCTAGGTGTCACAACCATAAACCCTAAACCGTCACAAGCAACCCTCGCACCGAACCGAAGTCCCGAAGCCAAAAAGTCCTAAACTGTCCAAATATAGGGCCTTACCCAGAGAGCCCAATACCCTTTAATTAAGGAATATGGCTTAAATCATATAGGGCTTCATAATATGATTTAAGCTATATTCCTTAATTAAGGGGTATTGGGCTCTCTGGGTAATAATTAGAATGGGGTTTTGAGGCCCATTACACCATAATGAAATACGGAATCCCCAAAATAGTATAGGCAATTATTAAGGCCCCCTTAGTAAACGCCAAGCACCGAAGAGTACTTCGGCTACAGTCTCCCATCTGTGCCTGGTAAAAGGACAGCGGCTCTGCCTTAGCATCATTGTCATCAGGGTTTAGGGTTTAGGGTTTCGGTCTTCTTATGAGGTTATGAGAAGGCTCTAGGTTTTTTCAGGCTTCAGGGTGGGTTTTGGGGTTCTAGCATGGCTTCGGGCCAGGGGTTCGTTTCTAGGCTTACCTGGCTGAGGGTTTTGAGTTCAGGCTTTGGGGTTGCAAGATACCCTCAAGGAACTCCGATGCCAGAAGACTGCAGAAGAGGAGTCTTGTACAAAACATCAGCTATGAAACGACTTCGGAAGAAGGTGGGAAGAAAACGTCGCCCACAACCCTTGGAGTTGCTAGACTGTAAGTCTCTCTCTCTCTCTCTCTCACTCTTGCCTTGCTGTAGAGGTTCAAGAACCAGAGGGGTTTAGGGGTTTCGGATTCTTTGTGTTCAGGGGCTTGGGGACTAAGGTGTCGGTAGGGTTTATGGGCATTTCGGGCTTGGGGCTAAGGATTTGATGGTTGTGGTTCTGGCAAAGCGTCCAAACCCTGAGCCCTAAGCCGCTACAAGGGTTTAGGTACCGCGAAGCCGAAAGAGATGCTGCGCGACGCAGCAGTGCGCGTCCAGATGCTACTATAAGCAGTCACTACAACGTCGTCGGGCGAACCGCGCTGACTCTGACTTGGCAGCGGTCGTTTTTTGCACCGCCGAACGAAGTGTGGTTGCGTGCTGTAGCGCGTCGGCGATGTCGTCCTCGGCTCAGCAGTTTTGCGGCTTGTGACCCACGGCACGTCCCGCCTGGCCTCGATCAGCCACCGGCGTACGCGACTCGGAGTGCGGTAGCATGCCTCTGCTTGCATGTCTCGATTCACATCCATTCCTTCACGCCTGTCGTAGCTTGGGTCCCTGCCGCATCCGGAGCCAGTCCTCAACGTCGGTGGCTAACGCGAACAAGTCCCACCACTGTGGGTTCTGCTCCTTCCAATGCACCCTAGTCTGTTCAAGTGACATAGACCAGTCAATGCCGAACACGTCTCCTGATCCAACAGGAAGCCGTAGACCTGGATCAGGTGTTGCTCCAGCGTAGCCACCTGACCTCGCGTGAAGTTGAGCGAGTGACAGTATTATGTTCTGCTACACGACTTGCGCGAGGGTCCCGGCCTGTCTCGTTTGCGTGGATCCAGGCTCGGAGCAGGGAGATCAGTCGCTCCATGCACGCCTCGGGCCAAGTGTCGGTGACGCTGTCGCACCGGCAGCTGGCGAACCTCGCGAACGTATGCGTCGCTTCAACTGAGGTCTGTGTGTTTGTCGCCATCTCCGGGTGGTCTAGAGGCCTTATTTGCAGCGAACACACGATGGTCTTCGCCATGGTGGGCGCATGTCTGTTCGACACGGATGTTCCGGGCTATCCTCAAATCTAAGTTCCGAGCAACAGGCTCAGGCAACGGGCAGAAGCGATGGATGCGGGTCGCTGGGATGATTGCGTGCAACGGCAATGTCCCCGTCAACACAACTGTTTCAGAAGGACATATTTAACGACCCTCGCATCCTCATTCGAAGCCTTTGCTCGCTGTCCTCTTTTTACGGCAGGGCGCGGTCCTGTACCAAAGCCTCCCCTCATTGCGTCCTACCTTACGGCACAAGTCCGGTCGACGATCAAAACGAATGACACAAGGCTTCTGCAAAGGCTGGGGCCCTCCATCTGTCCGTACGAGAGCCTGGTGCTTCGGGCGGTTCTGCGCAGGATTCGTGTAGTTATTGCTCATGCCCAACTCGGTGTGCCGCCGGCCTCTGTCCGCAGTCTTCGTACTCATAACGCGATGAGTGCCTGCACATGTAGCCACCGTCTGTTGCGGGCTCTAGGATCGGAAAGGTTTTCTTACGGACCCGGAGTTCGCAAAGAGCGAAGTTAGCAGCAGTACCGTCACGAGTCTTACAGATACAAATGGTCCGTCATGCGGTAGTCGTAGTAGTAATAGCAAGAGTAGCAATAGTAGTGGTATTAGTAGTACAAGTACTAGTATTGGTAGTACTAGTATTAGTACTAGCATTAGTAGAGTAGTACTAGTACTAGTACTAGTATTACTAGTAGTATTACTAGTAGTATTACTAGTAGTATTACTACTAGTAGTAGTAGTAGTAGTAGTAGTAGTAGTAGTAGTAGTAGTAGTAGTAGTAGTAGTGGTAGTAGTAGTAGTAGTAGTAGTAGTAGTAGTAGTAGTAGTAGTAGTAGTAGTGAAGTTGTATTACTAGTAGGAGTAGTAGGAGTAGTAGTAGCAGTAGTAGTGGTATTGGTAGCGGTAGTAGTGGTGGTATTATAGTAGCAGTAAATGGCCGTCGTCGTAGTAGTAGTGGTGGTGGTAGTGTTAGTAGTGTCACTAGTGTTAGTAATGTCAGTAGTGTTAGTAGTGTAGTAGCACTATTGTGTTAGGGGGGGTGTGGGGGGGAGTCCCCCCCCGTTAATCACGTACTAGTGGTAGTAGTAGCACGAGTAGGCGGGAGAGGCGCGCAACCGCGCTGACTCTGACTTAGCAGCGGTCGTTTTTGCACGGCCGAAGGAAGAGATTGCTACGGTGGCGCGCCGGCGATGTCGTCCTCGGCTCAGCAGTCTTGCGGCTTGTGACCCACGGCACATCCCGCCCGGCCTCGATTAGCCGCCGGCGTACGCGACTCGGAGTGCAGAAGCATGCCTCTGCTTGTANCCTGATCGAGTAGAAAACTGTGGATCTGCATGAGGTCCCGTTCCAGCGTGGCCGTCCGACCTCGTGTGAAGCTGAGCGAGGGACAGTTATGTTCTGCTGCACGACTTGTGCGAGGGTCCGGACCCGTCACAGTTGCGTTGATCCACGCGCGGAGTAGGATGATCATTTGCTCCAGGTATGCCTCGGCCCGAGTGTCGGTGACGATGGTCGCACCGGCAGCTGGCGAACTTCGCGAACGTATGCGTCGCTTCAACTGAGGTCTGTGCGTTTCTCGCAAACTCCGAGCGGTCCATGGCCTTATGTGCCACGAACACACGATGGTATTCGCCATGGTGGGCGCGTCTTCTCGACACGGATATTCGGACTATCCTCGAATCTAAGTTCCGGGCAACGGGCAGGAAGCTGGATATGGGTCGCAAGAAGAACACTAGCTACTGCAATCCTCGCCGGCTGCGGAAGCAATGCTCGGAACTGGTGAGGTCAGGGTTTAGGGTTTATAATAGGGTTTTAGGGTTTAGGGTTTTAGGGTTTAGGGTTTAGGGTTTAGGGGTTTAGGGTTTATAGGGGTTTAGGGTTTAGGGTTTAGGCGGTTTAGGGTTTAGGGTTTCTACAAGCTCTCGTTGAAGCCCGGACGAAGCATTCTGACGTGTCTTTCAGCTCTTGACTGCAGAGCATTGAAGCCTATTACTACTACAAAAAACCAAACTCGACAACTTCTACTGTCAAGTTTTACAGAACTGGAGTTTCGGAGTAGAGGCGACCCTACCCCCCCTAGGTTCCTTCTTCTTCACAGACCCCTCTAGAAGGCATCCTTTTTGTTAGAAAGCTTCATTGCACCCGAAAGACCCTCATAACACTTTATAAAAAGGACTCTTGAAAGCATGAGCGCCGTATAACATCGGTATAAAGCTCTTCAACATCCCAACTCAAAACTCAAAACCCCTAAACCCTTGACCCTGAACTCCAACTCCCATCTCCCCCCCGGCTCATTGCGACCCGAGACGAGCCCGTGCTCTCCTCGTGACCAGCAAAGGGCTTAGCATCTACGGCTTAGGGCCTTTAGGGTTTAGGGTTTAGGGTTGCTCTCCAGGTTTGGCGAAATGGCGAAATGCACATTGAGCACCCTGTGAGGAGTCATGTTGGCTTAGGATTTCGGATTCCTGCTTTTGCAGGAATTAAGCGCTTCAGAACTTCAGGGTTTAGGGGTCTAGGGCTTGGGGATAAAGCGTTTAGGGGTTTAGGGCCCCTAAACCCTAAACCCTAAACCCCTAAACCCTAAACCTTCAGACCAAGATGTAGGGTTACGGGCTTGAGGGGTTCTGGGCTGACGGGCACGAGGTTTAGACAAGAAGCTCATGGGTCCATGTTTGAGGCGGTTTAGGGTTTGGGGTTTAGGGTTTGGGGTTTAGGGACTAGGGTTTAGGGGTTTAGGGGGTTTAGGGCTTAGGGTTTTAGTGCCACCCGAAGCCCTTAACCCTAAACGCTCACGGCCCCGAACTCGCGCTAGAGAGGGGTTTGTCGGGGCGGACGGTGCGGGTATCCGGGCTTCTGGAGGCCGAAAGCCTCAAGAAGATATAAGTTCGGTCCATGACTTCGTTGAACTACGTTAGAATTAGCGATAAAGGGGGTATCACTCCTAGTTACGAAAATAGCAAAATTAGCTGTAACGGGGGTATCACTGCTAGTTACGAAAAGAACCTGTATGTTAAGCATCAGCCTTCAAGGTTTGACATCTCAAAGCTCGGGGCTTGGGCTTGATAGACTGGGAGTTTCCGAAAATTAGGGGTCCTTATTTTATGGGTCCTTATAATAAGGATCCTTCTATTTAGGGTGCTAGATTGGGGTCCCCTGTTTTAGGAAAGTCCCATCTGTCGTTCAGGACTTGGGAGGCGGCGTGCCCGCCAGCAATGGAACCCTTAGCCCCACCCCGTAGCATAGAAGCCTGAAGATCTACCAATACATATTCCTTCAGAGTCCTGATTAGTATACTAGGATACAGCCCCAAACCCTAAACCCCTAAACCCCCACCCTAAACCCCGAACTTAAAGCTCAAGTCCTAAACCCTAAACTCTTAATTAAGGAACCCCTTTCGGCACTTTAAAGGAACCCCTGTAGATAACCCCAAACCCCCAAACCCTAAACTCCAAAGTGTGACTTCACCAGCGCTCCTTGAAGATCTCGAGAGCCTCCCAAGGTGAAAGCACCATGGCCACTGTCGCTGCGCTCGACCTTGGTTTGGACGGTTTAGGGTTTAGGGGCTTAGGGTTTCTTTTTCCCGAAAGCATCGCGAAGGGTTCTTCCGTGCGGAGCCCCACAGAGAAGATACATAGGGTGAAGTACATAGAATGAAGTGATGCACTTGACTCTATGTGACTCTAGTGTGACTCTAGTACTCTGTGACTCTGTGACTCTGTGACTCTATGACTCTGTGACTCTATGACTCTATGACTCTATGACTCTATGACTCTATGACTCTATGACTCTATGACTCTATGACTCTATGACTCTATAGACTCTATGACTCTACTCTATTATGACTCTATAGACTCCAATGACTCTATATCTCTACTATTATACACTCTACTATACTCAAACTCTATCTCGGTATATTAATCTTTCTTTTATAGCCGGGGTGGCACCATCCCCATCGATCGGGAATGCAACCCTTC
>BGNK01001632.1:0-23597 GCA_003297005.1 Symbiodinium sp. clade A Y106 | reverse complement strand
CTATGTACTTGACTCTATGCACTGCCCTCTAAGACTTTATATACTCGACTCCGTGACTTTACCTAGCTCCAACACTCATGGCTAATCATGCTTTCGGGCCACTTGTCTTCTAGTTTTTTTGAACCCTCTTTTCTCCCCGCCTAGGTTTAGGTTGGTTGAAGGCCACAGGTGGCTGAGGGAGGGTACTGGGAAGACTTGTAACCCGCAGACAAGCGGGCTTAGGGTTTCAGGGTTTAGGGTTTACATCTAACTATCTATCTGTCTATCAATCAATCTATCTATAATTCGGGTTTGAGGTTTAGGGTATCGGCGATATCGGGTTTGGGGCTCTAGTATTTAGGGCTTCGGGTGTTAGGGGCAAAGGTTCAATGCTTTAGGCTTCAGGTGGCAGGGGACCCTGGCAAGCAGTGCTGAAATCACCTGGAGGGCTGCTTCAACAGCCCTAAACCCCTAAACCCTAACCCCTAAACCCCTAACCCCTAAAACCCTAAATCCTAAATCCTGAACCCTAAACCCTGAACCCCTAAACCCTAAACGCCTAAACCCCGAACTCCCTGCTTCAATAGCGGGTTCAGGCTCTTTGTATGCCTCTGACAGCAATGAGACGTGCAAGAGTCGCCATGGAGCGTGTTTCCCCATTGTTCACAATGACCGCACTAGTTACTACATTCTACTACCATATTCTAGCATAGTACAATATAGTGTAGTTAAGTATATTCTAGCATAGTATAGAATAGTGATAGTATAGCATGTATAACACCTCCTCGAGCCCTCAAGTCAGCGAGGCTCACAGCTTCCAGGGCCCAGTCCGATCCCAGGGAAATTCTTCTTGGCTTTCACGAACTCCCGCCCTGAATATCTGCCTGTCGCAGCCTACACATGGGAGTTTCCGAAAATAGGGGACCCTAATATAGTACCCTAAATAGTAGGATTCTTATTATAAGGACACCAAATAAGGTACCCCTTATTTTCGGAAACTCCCACATCGAACTCTTCCACCATCTGGTGCAATGCATTTCGCAGCAAGGTCGTCCTGCTCCCTGGCTCTTCGAGGTTTAAGGTTTGGGTTTAGAGTTTAGGGTTTTGGGTTTAGGGTTTGGGAAAAGTGGTTACAAGGAAAACTTGAAGGGACTATCATAGGCCCATTCGCCCTAATCAGCCCTAGACCCTGAACCCGCAAGCCGAAACCCTAATGAACCTTGAACCTTATAGAAGCCTTGATGAACCCCAAACCCTGAAACCCGTCAGCCTACACTTTGCAGAAGCCTTAATGAACCCTAAACTCTACAGAAGCCCAAATGAACCCAAAACCCTGAAACCCGTAAGCCTACAGCCTACAGAAGCCCTGCATTCGCAAGTGGGGGCTTCGGAAAATAAGGGACGCTAATGTAGTACAGTACCTTCAATAGTGGGATCCTTATTATAAGGATCCGAAAGCAAGGTACCCCTAATTTTCGGAAACTCCCAAGTGGCCCCCGCATCCTGGAAGAAGGCTCGGCCCAGAGAAAAGTGGCTTCGGCTTGAAGGGACGGTCTCACCAGCTACTATAGGGGCCTTAATAACTTTTATAGGGTTGGGGGGGGGGGGATATTATACTTTAATTAGACTAATTACCAGCTACTCCTCCTCTTTTGGCACAGATATTGGTTTGGGGTTTGGGGGTTTAGGGTTTGGGGTTAAGGGGCCTCATATTGTCGATCCCCAGATTTGAAACCCGAACAAAAGCAGAAACGGTTGGCTGCTAAGCCCCAAGCCCAGCGGGTGGCTAGCTCAGTTGCGCCCTGCAACGTCGACACCCGGCGGGCCTTCTGCACAAAGCCGGACCAAGAGGGACGATCGAGGGTCTGGTAGGGCGCACGGCGTAGGTTTTTGGGGAGAGTTCGGACAGAGGACACAGGGCGTCGGTTTGTTTAGTGGTTGTCCCTGGAGCAAAACCTCATCCCTTTAAGGCTTTGGGTTTAGGAAGTTGGGGGTTTCCGCAAATGGGGGACCCTAATATAGTACCCTAAATAGCAGGTTCCTTATTATAAGGACCCCAAAATAAGGTACCCCTTATTTTCGGAAACTCCCAGTTAGCATTTATTAAGAGTTTCCTCCCGGAAGACCCTCAGCCTGAGCCCTACCTGGACCCCCAAAGTATGTAGAATAATAGCCTTTTATAGGTTTTGGGCCATTATTTTACCTACTTTTGGGGGTCTAGGTAAGCGCACTGAAGAGAAACTAAACTCCAAGAGCCTCCAAACAAAAAAGACAAACCTCATCCTCGGTTTAGGGTTTCGGGTTTAGGGTTTCGGGTTTAGGGACCTCGATGAACCTAAACCCCCAAGCCAAGTCTTACACCCCACAGGCTAAACTTGCGAAACCCTAAGCTTAAACTCTAATACAGTCCCAACTAAAGCCCTGTCCTCCGAACCCTCCACCACATGGGAGTTTCCGAAAATAGGGGACCCTAATATGGTACCCTAAAAAGTAGGATCCTTATTATAAGGACCCCAAAATAAGGTACCCCTAGTTTTCGGAAACTCCCACATGGACAACGCACGATCCCTAACCCTAAACCCTAAACCCTAATAAACTGAACCCCAGAGCCCACACCACCGCCGGCCTGATGCTCGAGTTCCGCTGCCAGGTCCTCAAGCAGAGTGATAGGGCCCCAAAAAAGCACATAAGCAAAAATTAGGATAGGGATATCCCATATAAACTCCCTTAAAAGGAAGCCCAATATGGTAGGGATATCCCCATAAAATGCTTATGCTTATGTGCTTGTTGGGTCCCTAAGAGTGTCAAGGAAGAATCTAAGAGCGGCGGCAGAGCGCACAACAGCAGCAACAAGAGCGACAACTGCGAGCAACGTTCATGCTGTTGCGAGTACTACAACTACTGCTACTGCTGATACTACTACTCCTACTACTATCCACTACTACTACTACTACTACTACTACTACTACTCCTACTACTACTACTACGACTACGACTACTACTCCTACTCCTACTCCTACTCCTACTCCTACTGCTACTGCTACTGCTACTGCTACTGCTACTGCTACTGCTACTGCTACTGCTACTGCTACTGCTACTCCTGCTGCTACTGCTGCTGCTACTACTACTGCTTCTACTACTGCTGCTGCTGCTGCTGCTACTACTCCTACTACTACTACTACTACTACTACTACTACTACTACTACGACTGCTACGGCTACTTCTACGGCTACGACTACGACCACTGCTATTATTATTATTACTACTACTACTACTACTATTACTACTACTACGGCTACGGCTACGGCTACTGCTTCTGCTACTGCGGCGGCTGCCACTGCTACTATTTTTTCTGCTGCTGCTGCTGCTCCTACTCCTACTCCTACTCCTACTCCTAGTCCTAGTCCTAGTCCTAGTCCTAGTCCTACTCCTACTCCTAGTCCTACTCCTACTCCTACTCCTGCTCCTACTCCTACTCCTCCTGCTCCTCCTCCTACTCCTACTCCTACTCCTCCTGCTCCTGCTCCCGCTCCTGCTCCTCTTGCTGCTACTGCTGCTGCTACTGCTGCTGCTACTGCTGCTCCTACTGCTACTGCTACTGCTACTGCTACTGCTACTGCTACTGCTGCTGCTGCTGCTGCTACCTGCTACTGCTACTGACTACAACCACTGCTACTGCTCCGACTCCTACTCCTCCTTATAGTACATGATGTCATAGAAGGGTGTATCACATACACACATACATACATGCATACATGCATACATACATACATATGCATGCATGCATGTGTGCAAAAAACATAGACTCGGAAGAGATGCAATGAGGCATACATGGATCGATGCACACTTGCATACGTACATACCTACATACATTCTGAGTTCATTCATACTCAAGTACATACATGCATTCATACGCACACACACATACACACATGCAAACATACATACAAACACATATGTATGAGCACAGTTCGAAATGTGCACGTACATACAGATGTATGAAGAAAGTATATACATATGTATGTATGTATGTATGTTGTATGTTGTATGTATTCACACACACACGCACTTGTTTATGAAAAGGCCCCGTAAGCTTCCGACATCGGCGCTGCGGGAGCTGTGGGAAGAGGTGGCTTTCTGAGTCCTGGGCAGGCGTTCGACGATGTCAAGTCAAGCTTTATAAGGTAATGGTTAGTAGTAGTAGTAGTAGTAGTCGTAGTCGTAGTCGTAGTAGTAGTAGTAGCAGGGGTAGTAGTAGTAGTAGTAGTAGTAGTAGTAGTAGTAGTCGTAGTAGTAGTAGTAGTAGCAGGGGTAGTAGTAGTAGTAGTAGTAGTCGTAGTAGTAGTAGTACTAGTAGTAGTAGTAGTAGTTGTAGTAGTAGTAGTAGTGCAAGTAGTAGTGGTGGTAGTAGTGGTACCCGGAGACCGCTAAGAGATAACCTGAAATGCAGCAAGTGACCACCACGACACCAGGAGACCACGAAGTGACCGCGAGAGCGTCAGCAGACCAGTAGGCTTCAGGCATTGTGTGGGTACTGTCAGGGCCTTAACAATTACAATAGGCTTCCATTAAAAAAATCTATAAGGGTTACTATAAGTCATCTATAAGGGTAATATAGTGTAGGGGCCCTAATAATTAGAATAGGGCTTTGGGGGTTCCTTATTATAATTATAATATTATAGTACAGTAAACCCCAAACCCTATTCTAATTGTTAAGGCCCCTATATTAGTCTTTGCCATTCTTCACAGCTTGGATTAAATTAGCAACGTGCATGCAGCCCTGCATAGTCTCTGTTTGATCGGCTTAGCGTCTGGGATGCTGCTATCCGCTAGTGAATCATTGACCCGGGAGTAAACAGCATCGCAATCACAAACTTGACACAAACAAATCCCGAAAGCCCAAGCCGGCAAACTACTTTCTGTCGAAGCTTTGTGCCTTCGGACGCCAGATGGGTGCGAGATGCAGCGTGGCATGTAGAGTTTCTCAACAATTGATGGGCTGCCCTTTCTGAGCCCATTTCTCAACGACTACTTAGAGGATCATGGGACTTAGTAACTAGGGTTATAACTAAGGTAACTATACTTATAATTACTTATAACCCCACTTAGGGTACTTCTAACCGTACTTACTAAGTCCCATGATCCTCCAAGTATGCTGTACCGGGGGGACTCGTTCGCCTTGAGAAACTCCCGCAACCTGCTCTTGGATCAGTTGCCAGTGCATACGGCCCGAGGTGGGGGTTGATCAAAATTATGGGCCCCTTTCGGTCCCTTGAACTATAAGGAATATACTATCATACAGACCCCAAAATGGGCCCATAATTTTGATCAACCAGGTCGAAGTCTAGACGAATTGATGTAAGAAGCCTAGCTGCCCAAGACTTCCAAGCTGTCCCACTCAAGGGTTTCAAGCAAGAGATCAGAAGGGTTTAGGGGTTAAGGTAAACCCTACACATAAACCATACATTGTTACATGCTGCATCTTAATATAGGGGTTTTTAGAGTAGGGGTTGGGGTCCCATTATACAGTACTATATCTATTATCAGGACCCCCCCCCCCCCCCCCAAAAAAAAAGATAGTATTGGTAATTACTGACGCCCCTATATTAGACCCTGAACCTTTGCCAGGGCCAGTCTCCGGGAGCACGGAAGACAAGCTGAAAGCTTGATCTGCGGTTGGCTGTTCTCGGGGCAAGGGGTTCTCCTAAAGCTGCTGCAAGTATGAAACTGGTGCTGTAGGGGTCGTCTGAATAGTAAGCAATAATATAGTCTCCCCGTACCATAGTGTCTCTATAAGCATACTGTAATACAGCACCAAGCTCTATCGTAATTTCCAACGCTTCTGTTCTGCATAAACACTTTCGGCTTGCAGGGCTTTTTTTCATGCCGGACTGGAATGCTATACATAGTATGATTTTTACATCGATGTATAAAACATACTATATCATGCCTGATGTCTGAAGATAATGACGACAACAGGGAAGTGGGTGCTCCGGTTCCCGAGTCTCCAAACTCGCACCAAACACAGGAAAAAAATCCTAAACTACGGACCCCAAAACACCGTATCATAGTATCAAACAATACGAGATAAGAGGAACACGAATAAAAAATAGATAAGACAAAATGGTAAGATAAGATAAGAAAAGGTAAACTGATAAAGCTGATAGTGGATGGCTTCTGAAAGAGTTGGGCAGTTGGGCTTCCATTCCGAAACCCTAAACCCTAAGCCCTAAACCCCTAAACCCTGAACCCTAAAACCCTAAACCCTAAACCCTAAACCTTGAACCCTAAACCCTAAGCCCTAAACCTTGAACCCTAAACCCTAAGCCCTAAACCCTAGACCCTGAACCCTAAACCCTAAGCCCTAAACCCCTAAACGCTAAACCCCTAAACCCCTAACCCCTAAACCCTGAACTCTACACCCTAAACCCTGAAAGAGTTGGGCCGTTGGGGCTTCCATTCCGAAGGCCAAGCGAACCGGCCTTTGGCTTAGCCCGGTCTGAAAAGGTGCAGCATTTCCAGGATCCCCCTTCCCCCTCCAGCTTAAGTTTCTTTTTTTTAAAGGGCCTCTTTCTATTCCGCAGATGGTCTAGAGAGCCTCGATTGAGTTTAGGGTTTAGTTTAGGGTTTGAGTAGGGTTTAGGGTTTAGGCCGGTTTAGATTTCAGGTTTTTCTATGGTAAGGGCCCTTAATACTTAGAACAGGGTTTTGTGGGTACGTTACAATGTAAGTATAGAATGCAACCCTAGAAATAACATGGGTAATTATTCCGGCCTATATATATATATAACTGGGTCTAGGGTTTAGGGTTATAGCCGAGGGTCTTTTCGGAGGTGTGCTCACATCAGCATAGGGAGGCTTGAGACCTATCATGCTTTCATCTCCGTTTGTCGCAGACAGTGGGGGGGGGGGGGGNGGGGGGGGGGGGGACTGCTGGACGTGTATGGTTAACGAAGTGGTTAAAACAATTAACCCCAGGCATGACAGGGAAGGGGAATGGAAGAGGGCGGGGGCGTAAGTGCACACTGCTGCAGAAAGCGGATGGCTCCGCTTGTGAAATCATGCATGGAAAAGGTTCAAAGCAGTTTAGTCGCGAGCTATGCATCGGAGGTCTCTCTGGTATGACAGATCTCATGCACTCCAAGGTCAATCATCACTATTCCGTAACAGCTTGCCGATTTCACGATCAGGCTGATCGTGTGGGGATTAGACACGACGAAGTAGATCGACTAGTCTTCGAATGTTGGGGCATAGGGTTTACGTCCAGGAGTTCAGCATTTCGGGATTCGTGGCGGCGATGCAAATTTGGAGAGTTGCCTGCGCAGTCCAAAGTCCTAAATCCTGAGCATTCGCTGCGGCTTAGCTGTCTCTATATGGTTGGAGCACCAATCGAAGCATCAAGGGCTTAAACCTCGCAGTCACGCAAGTAGGATGCATATGTGTGCAGTTTTGGCGTCCACAGCGCTGGTGTCGGGCACAGCTGTAGCAAAAAATACCTTCCTGTTTTGTGATTCTTATCAGGGTTGCTATATATGATTCTTTTGGCCATAGGTAAACCTCAAACCCTGAGTCTATGAACTGTTTATGCGAAGCTCACGGTCGCCACGCAGATCCATTGTTCGGCGTGCGAGCGTGCAGTGGCAGAGTAGGACCTCGAACGCAACGCAAGTCTTGTAACCCCAAACACCGTAAACCCTAAACCCTTAATTACACCCTAAACTAAACCCTACCTTACACTACCAAAACCCTGTTTTTGGTAGGGTCCCTATAAACTCTATGTTAGGGTTATAAGAACCTACAAAAAAGTGGGCTATGGTAGTTAAAGCTAAACTTTAGCCCTGAACCTCAAAAGCCTGAACCTTATAAGCCCCTAAACCTCTGGGCTGGGTCGGGTTTAGGGTTTAGGGTTTAGGGATTGGCTTTAGGCCCCCTAACTCCGGTCTCCTCTGAAAAGGCCTGCTGGGTTCCCCAGTGTCCCCTTAATAATAACGCGGGTACCCTTGTTCCTGGTATTTAGTTTCAATAACGGAACCCTAAAATAAAAGGGCAGAAGGGTACGACGACGACGACGACTGCTGCTACTACCTTCTGCTAATAATACTGCTGCTACTACTGCTACTACTACTACTAATAATAATACTGCTGCTGCTACTGCTGCTGCTGCTACTACTACTTCTGCTACTGCTGCTACTACTACTACCACTACTTCTACTGCTACTACTACTACTACTACTACTACTACTACTACTACTAGTACTACTACTAAGCCCAATCCCTAGCCCAAACGTAAGAAACCCACCACATACCCTGAAGACGAAACCAGCAAATATGATGCTACCTCGACCAAAACCTTAAACATGTGAACTCCAAACCATGTTTGAACAGGGAGGCGCCAAGTGTTTCAGGTTAGGTCGTGCTGTAGCCTTTTTGGACCAATCTTACAGGTTTTCAGGTCAAGGGTTTTTGGGTTCTTCTTTGAAGGTCATTGGGTAGCTACAACAGAGGTGGGGTTTTGAAAGTGCCTCAACTGGGTTATCCAGAAATCAAAACCATAATTGCCTTGCGCGCCTTACATATCGTCGACTACATCGCGCTGCACCTACGAACCAGCAGGAAAATCATGGCTAAACTAGAAAAGGGGCCTTAATAATTAGAATAGGGTTTTGGGGCCCATTATACTATAACTATAATCAGGAACCCCCCAAAATAGTATAGCTAATAATAAAGGCCCCTATATTAGGCTCTAAGCTTTAATCCCTGTACCCTCAACCCTAAACCCTAAATCCTAAACCTCAAACCCTACATCCTAAACCCAAAACCCTAAATCCTAGACCCTAAACCCTAAATCCTAAACCCTAAATCCTAAACCCTAAACCCTAAATCCTAAACCCTAAACCCTAAATCCTAAACCCTAAACATCCAAACGCAACGCATCCAGGCCTCGTTCAGGTCGTCTGGAAGGCCCTGGGAAGGCTCTACGGCTCAGAAGGTTACGTGGGGCTTTTGAATTTTAGGGTTTAGGGTTTAGGGTTTGGGGTTTAGGGCTTTACGGGTTTAGGGCTTTAAGGGTTAGGGGTTTCAGGGTGTAGGGCTTGTAAGGCTTCGGGCGTATTTAGGGATTTAGAGTTTTGTTGATGGCTTTTGGGGCTTAGGGTCTTCAAGATCTAGTTTCTTAAGGGCGCTATGCTTAAGGTTTACGATTTCCGCTTGGCTTCTTCGGGTTCCTGGGGCTTAGGTTTTAGGCTCTGGGGCTTGGGGTCCTTAGGTTTTCGGAGCTTCTAGGGCTTGGGTGTAAGGTAGTCTAAGGCTTTTGGGCTTCTTTGGCATTTTGGTCTTGTGCATACTTCCTGCGCTTTTAAGTAACCAGGGAGAAAAAAGTATAAACTTTTATTTCACAATGGTTCCTTTAAGAAACAAAGGTATTAAAGTATGGTACTCCAAAGCCCAGCTTCAAGCGGTCCCGGGCCTAGGTTTGACGGCTCAAGGCTTGGGGTTACAGTAGAAGCCAGAAAGTTGGAACATGGCTTTAGGAGGATGAGTGCTAGGATCCCTTATACTTTACCTTAAGGGCATGAGAAGAATGATGTTCCAACTTTCTGGCTTCTACTATAGGAATGTAGGGTTATGGGAAAAGGATTCAGGGTTGACAGGCGTCATGGCTTGAAAGTTTAGGGTTCGTTCCAGGATTCAGGGAGACCCCCAACCTTCAATTTGAAGACTGGGAAAAAGCAACCTAACCGCCAAAAACCCGAAACATTGCCTCAAGCAACTAGACCCTTTTGTGCATTGTGTCTTTCAACAAACCCTGGTAGGTTTCCGAAGCCATCCAGGCTGTACGTCAGGGCCGTTCTCTCTAACTCTCTAGCCCGTATCTAGCCAAGCTCCCAGCTCAAACCCCCGAACGCCAAACCACACAAGCCCTACATCACACCCTGAACGCCTAAACGTCCTAAAATCCTTACAAAGCCTTACAACCCAACTCGAAAGCTGCAACAGCCTTACTGATAGTGATGCTACTTCTTATGGTCCCATTATACAGTACGCATGACTCTCAACCATAAACCCTGAACCCCATTCAAGCAGGCCTTGGAAAAAGCTTCTCAATCTCCGAGCTGTCCAGCTCGTCGGTTAGGGGTAAGGATTGCTCCTGCAGCTTGGGCTAGGGTTTAGGGTTTAGGGTTTGTGGTTGAGGATGTAGGGTTTAGAGTTTAAGTCTAAGGCTTTAGTGACGGCCTCTCGCGCACGTGCCAGGACCTATACGATTCATTATCCAAGGCTTCATGGGGGCTCGATCTTTCGATCTTAGCCAACCAACAAGCTACCGGACCATACCAAACCTCAAACTGCGAACCTCAGTCGCAACCCCACGAAACTCCACAACTCTTATCGTCTGCAATTTGCTTTGAAATACTAGCCACAATGGTACTAGTCTAATAGAAACCATAAGAAATACCCTAAACCCAAACAAGCCCTCAAAGAGAAGCCCTAAATCCGAAACCCTAAACCCAAAATCGAAAACCCGAAGCCCTAAACTCAAAATCCGAAGCCCTAAACCCAAATACTAGCAGTCAGCAGTACCAACCCAATATCTGCCTCGGGCCATGAGACCTGAATGCTTAAACGCGTATAATGTAGGGGCCTGAGTAATTAATTAGACTAGGGTTTCGGGGAATATTATACTTCTTATTATGATAAGGAACCCTAAGGAATACTATAAGTAAATATTAAGGCCTCCATGTTTAATTCAGGGATGATGGGCTTAGGGGCTATGTTTAAGGGTTTAGGGTTCAGGGTTTAGTGCTTCAAGGCTTCAGTCTCTAGGGCCTTCAACTTTAAATCCTACAAACTTAAGCCTCCCCTGTGGGAGTTTCCGAAAATTAGGGGTACCTTACTTTGGGGTCCTTATGATAAGGATTCTACTATTTAGGGTACTATACTAAATTAGGGTCCCCTATTTTTGGAAACTCCCATGTATACAAACCCCAGAGTCCTCCTGTAAAGGAAGCCTTCAAAGGAACCCTAAAGCAACCCTTGTAGCTCCCTTAAAGGAGCTCCCCCCCCCCGCCTCCTGGCTCAGGGCCTCAATTCCCGCAGTCACAGTGNCCCCCCCCCCCCCCCTCCTGGCTCAGGGCCTCAATTCCCGCAGTCACAGTGTTTGCTTCGATGTAGAGCTTCTGCCTGGATCCATTTTGCCAGAAGGGTCTGGGGTCTTAAGGGTTTAAAGGCTTAGGGCAGGGTTTAGGGTTCCTTTAAGGGATCCACAAGGGTTCCTTTAGGGCTCTTTTAAGGGATGGATCCGTCTTACCAGAGGTGTTGGGTGTTTTAGGCTAGGGTTTTTGGGGCTTGGGGTTTAGGGTTTTTGGGGCTTTAGGGCTTTAGGTTTTAGGGTGCAGGGTTTAGGGTTTAGGGGGCTTAGGGTTCAGCAGCTCCGAGTAGCTGGGCTATGAATCCTCAAGACCACCACCCCCCCCCCCCAAAGAATACACGAACATTAGGAATGAACCATTGTTTTTTCAAATGCCAAGTCGATGTTATACTTACCAGCAGCCTAGAAGCCTAAGCCCTAAAACTCAACCCTGAGGCCTCAACCCGACCTTAACCCTGAAGAACCTACCTTTTTACGGACTTATATAAGGAAATCATAATAAGGAACCCTAAAAAGGTAGGTTCTTCAGGGTTAAGGGAAACCTTAAGCCCTAGCCCAGAGCCCAGAGCCCTAAACCCTAAGCCTTCAGGGCGCCCAGGGCAACCCCCGAGCCCTAAACCCTACCTGTGGCCGAAAAGACCTACCTTTTTAAGGAACTATATATAGAAACCATAATAAGGAACTATGTATGTGTATATATATATATAGATAGAAACCATAGTAAGGAAGCCTAAAAAGGTAGGTCTTTTCGGCTACAGGTAAACCCTAAGAACCAGCCAGCCCTGAGACAGGAACCTAAGGCCTAAACCAGGAATCCTATCATGCCCCAACCCCACCCTGAGACCAGCGTTGGACCATAAGCATAACCACGAGTTATGATACAAAGCCACAAGTGTTAGGACAAAGCCACCAGTTTTGGGACAAAGCCACAGAGTTTTGGGACAAAGCCACGAGTTATGTATTGGACAAAGCCACGAAGATTATAGTAACGTTGAGATTACTAGAGGCAGAGAGGCAGAGAGGTTCAGGATTGGGGTTTAGGGTTTAGGCTCGGCTCAGCTTTGCCTTATGTTGGGGAGCCCGAGCACTTGCGCAGTAAGATCAAGGGCATGAGAAGGAAAGCGCGAGTCCCTATCTGTTTTGGGACTAGCATTTTGAGCTCTGTAGAAACCATGAGGTGTTAGCATATCCAACCGTGTACATAATATCAAAGACGGCTTCAGAAGACCCGTGGTTCGGGTTTAGCACGCAGAAACCAAACCCCTTACAGAAAGGCTGCCAAGCGCAGATCTAGTTACCCGCAGCATTGACGTCGGATGTTTGCCGCCCAAGCCGAGCTCATGACAATTCCTGCGCACCTTGGTAACACAATCTCTCGGACAAATTAGGCTCTGAGCTTAGGTGTCTCTGTGGCGTGTCATATTTGCGGGGGAGGGGGGTGCTATCAAAATCACGATGCATAATGGACTGCTGGCCGCTGTTGGAAAATACTATAGTGAAGTTACCGGAATCACCGGTGGAACCAACAAAACTTCTGTACTGCTGCGAGGGTGTGTTTTGGACTACTGCCTTCATCAGTCCCGTGATTGCAGCTGCTGGATAACGATATACCTGCGACTGCTGTTCCTGGTCTATTCCTCCTCCTGTGTAAATCAGAAAGTCGGATCTGGTTTATGATTGAAATCCTTCAGACTGGACTCAAAGAACTGAATTCCTTTGTAAATACAACTTCAAGCCTTTAGCCCGAAGCCAGTACGGTGAGTTCCAAGTCCGTGGCAGAGCAACCAGTAGCACTGCGACAGGCACCGTGGCGCGATTGTCCTCTGGGTGTTTTGGCATTTGGACCCGGCACTTACAGGTAGCCGAGAGTGTAGGCCAGGATACCAGACAACTCTACCTGGGTGCTACCATAGGGCTCCATAGTAATTAGTTCCTTTTTGTGGTTCATATTTAGAATCCTATAACCTAATCCCAAAAAGGAACTGGTAGGGCCTAAAATCATCCACGCCCCAAAATCCCACGCTTAGCTTACGAAGCCGCATGTGAGCCTCAAAAGTCGAGCCACTGAGCTGTTCTGTCGGAAGACATACGAGTATTCTAAACATGTAATTCGAGAGAGAGAGAGAGAGTGAGTGAGCGAGCGAGTGAGTGAGTGAGTGAGTGAGAGAGTGAGTGAGCGAGAGAGAGAGAGAGTGAGTGAGTGAGTGAGTGAGAGAGAGAGAGTGAGTGAGTGAGTGAGTGAGTGAGTGAGAGAGTGAGAGAGTGAGAGAGTGAGAGAGAGAGTGAGTGAGTGAGTGAGTGAGTGAGCGAGAGAGAGAGAGAGAGAGAGTGAGTGAGTGAGTGAGTGAGTGAGAGAGAGAGAGAGAGACAGACAGAGGGGGGAGAGAGAGAGGGAGAGAGGGAGAGCTGCAACCCATCACAGACTTGTTGGGTAAGTAGGATGGGGATGCTTCTCACAACGTCACAAAATGTATCAAACCCAGTAGAAGAAGAAGCCTCTGAGATTCCTTTCGCGGCAAATGCTACGTACTAACCCTAAACCCTAAAAAACCCTAAACCCTAAACCTAAACCCTAAAAAACCCTAAACCCTAAAAAACCTAAACCCTAAAGGGTTCGGAGTCTCGGGGACCCAAGCCCCCAGCCTTCCCTCCACAAAAAAAAAACACCAAAAACCCGACACCCAAAACCATCAACCGAAAACCCGATACATACCCTAACACTCCAAATAGCCCAAAGTAGGTACCATTTATAGACTTTAGACCCCAAAGTAGGTACTATTTGCATACTTGGAGTCTTAGGGATACCCTAGGCCCTAAGCCATAAGATGCTAAAAACCCAATAAGACACAGACTTTTTTCACCCCCACCCTCCCAAAATCCCGAAGATGCCCTTTCGAGCAGATAGACCAGGCCCTAAACTCCAAACCCTAAACCCTTAAACACTTAACCCTCAACCCCTAAGCCCCTAAACCCCTAAACCTAAACTCCACACCCCAAACCCTCCAAACCCAGCCTTCAGAACACTGAGGATGCCTGGCCGGCTGTACCTGGTAACCCGCGGAAAAACCAACCACAACAGGAGCTTCAGGATATTAAGGTTTGGGTTTAGGGTTGTGGGATAACGGCTGTAAGGTTCAGGGTTTTGGGGTTTGGGGTTTCAGCTGGGACGTCAGGCGTTAAAAAAGCCTGCAGGGTTTGAGGGCCTTTTGCTTCGGGCTTGGGGGTTTTTGATCCCAACCTTCCTTTCTGGACAGGAGGGAAGCGAAAATGGTACCGAATGACAGTCGATTCGGTTTAAAACGTGCTGAACATGCATTGCTTTTCACCGAAGCTCGAGCAGCTTGCGCTGACGAGTCACCACTTGCTACATGCTATGGTGGTCAAAGCTGCAGAAAGCAGTAAGACTAGGGAGATCTCACCGCACATGCACCCGCGGCGAAAATCTGAAACCATGCAAGACAAACGCGGACCACGTCAACCTTTAAACCTTCACACGCTAAGGCTTGAAACCTCCAGACTGAACCACAATCTTAACCCATACACTCTGAACCCCTAAACTCTAAACATCCTCCTAGACCCTAACGCCTAGATTCCTAGATCATCTACCGCGCTCTAGCTCACTAACGCCCGTGAAACTCTACAACCGTTCAAACCCCGGAGCCCCAAACTTGAAATCTCTTGAATAGAAGCCCCTTACAGGTGGGTAGTTCTTCTTCCATAGTACTCCCATAAGACCCCCTCTACCTTATAGGAGTGGTATGGGAGGCTTATGGGAAACTTACCCACCTAATAGCTACCCATCTGTAAATGGCTTAGATTTTAAGTTCCGAGCCGGAAGCCATGAACCTTGAAGCCTTACTGAAACCTTTCAACAAGCTACGGTTAGAATATAAGCACATTATCATAAGGAGCCTTAAAAAGGTCGACCCTAAACCCCAATCTGAAACTTGTTTTAAACCTTGAACCTCAAATCTTAAAGCCCGCTAAACCCTAAAAGCCCAATCTTAGACTCAAGACCCTAAGCTCTAAACCCTCCATGGTTCAGCCGGGGCAGCTTGAACTCAAAAGCGATCGGCGTGTCAGCCTCTGAGCAATGGCAGGAACACATCAACTCTGGTATGTACGACTTTAGGGCTTCAGGCTTTAGGGTTTAGGGCTTTAGGGTAAAGTTTAGGGGGGGGTTTAGGGGCTTAAGGCTTTAGGGGTTTACAGCTTAGGGTAGTGGGGCTTTAGGATCTTAGCCTTAGCGTTTCTAGGCCTTTAAGGGTTTTTTGTGTTCTTGCTTAAGGGTCTGGGCGCCGTAGAGTGTAAGGGCTGTCTGCTGTCGGTCGGAGCCCTACCGAGATCGAACTCACCACATCCATCTTACCCACAGCCCAGTCGTTGCTGAAGCCTCAACGGCTTGAACCTAAACCCTAAACCCCAAACCCTTAACCTTAACCCCTTAAACCCCCCTAAAACACAAAACCCCCCTTAACCCTTATCCCCTAACCCCCCCTTAACCCAAACCCCCCTAAACCTTCAACCCGAACCCCCCACCCCCCCCACCCAGAAAGAGCAGAGCCGGGCCTTGGAAGCGGCCAGCTTCTGCAACTCCATAGGGTAGCCAGGAGCTTCGCCGGTCTGCATTCTGCCTGTCACGAGGCACTGCCCAGGCTCTTCGGCACATCAGCAGGGATGAGTTCATTGGGTCATTTTCCTCACTGCACAGGATGAGTTTGCTCATGATATCCAAAACCAGGGCGAGCCAAATCAGAGGCGTCTTTGCTCGTACCATGCTCTGAGCGCTTTGAGCATGGTTTCACCCGACCTCTTCAAGTTGGAGGTTTTTGGGCTTGTGGAAGTATCAGAATAACGTGATTCAGATCAGATTGCGACGTTGGGGGGCTTTTAGCATCTACAGGGTCTGGAATGTACAGGTTCCAAGATGATTGCTGGGTCAATCCAAAGCTCGGGCTCTTCCAGGCCCAACCTCCACTCCGCAAGCCTCCTTTTTGAGAAAAAGAGAAAGAACACATAAGAAGGATCCACAGACAAGGCAGGTTTGGGCAGGCTTAAGGTACATCCTAAAACCTCGACCTAAACTCTGGAACCCGAGGGTCGAGCTACTTATAGACCCCGGAACCCGAAGGTTCGTAGTGTGTGGGATGTGTGCCGTTCAAGTGCAGTGAAAGTTACATTGCACAGGATCTGCCACGGCAAATTCGTGCGTCAGCGACGAAAGGCTCGCCTCTCTGCAGGAGCTTCTCCCACGATAGCATGTGATCCTTGTATCGGAGTTGTTGGGAAATGCTGAAATAATCCACAGAACAGCAGGCGACGATGCCCCGGCGACGAGTCCGCGAGAAGCCGAAGAAGAGGGCCGAGAGGCTTTGCACGCACAGCATTTCAACATTCCCAGAAGCAGCATGTGATGTGAACCGGGACCAGGGGAGGGGTTGCAGCCTCGGCAGAAAAAATAACCCAAGGTTTAGGGCTCACCCTAAACCCCAATCCCCATCAGGTTTATATAAGAGGATCAGCCTTTGCACGGGTATTTGGGGAGGATCTCGACATGGACTGTGAGTTGCCATGCTCTAGAGCCTAAGACTGCAAGCACTGGGGTAGATGTACGGGCCTTAATAATTTCAAGAGGGTTTTGGGGTAATTTCCCCAAGCCCCTTGAAATATCGTATACAGAAACCTAAACCCTTGTGAGCCTTAGGGCACTAACCTTCTACCAACGGCATCGACTCGCAACCGCTTCCTTCCATTCACAGAGTCACGGAAGCCTCTTTATGGATAAGGTCTTAGGGTTCAGGGTTTAGGTCTTAGGGTTCAGGGTTCAGGGTTTAGGGTTCAGGGTTTAGGGTGATTCTTGGAAAGTTTGGGTTTTTGGGCTTTCGCGTTTAGGGCTTAGGGTGTAGGTGTGTTTGCATTGGCGAGCCGACACCCGTACTACGATGTCTCCCTAACCCTGGAGGGAGCCAATCTGGAGGCGCGGCTAACAGAGCTTTGAATCTAGGATCCGGACTTCCCTCAGTATTTGGCCATAGACTCAGAAACCTTCAATCCTGCGTCCCCAATCCGCCACCCCGAATCGGGCGCACACTGCATCCACTCCCAGAAGTTCTTGTACGGGTGGTACCTGGACACTCCATCCAGCCCAAGTCCCTCAAGGTAACCTTCGCAAAGACCTTGCTGGCGGCTACCTAAAGTATCATTTAGCAACCCCAAACCCTCAACTCTAAACCCTAAAACCTAAACCCTAAAACCTAAACACTAAACCCTAAGACCCTCAACCCAGAAGTCTCCGCTAGTGGTGGTACTTGGGGCTTCGACTTCTCCCCAATGCTTCGAGCTTCAGGCGTTGACTCTGAGGCTCGAGTCCGACCCGACAACTTGCTTCTTTAGGGTTTAGGGTTTAGGGCTTCAGCCGAGCCGTGGGCTTCTATAAGTAGCAGTGCAGCAGAGGCGCCTTCATATCTGGGAGTTTCCGGAAATAGGGGAGCCCAATATAGTACAGTACAGGAAATAGTAGGATCCGTATTATAAGGACCCCAAAGTAAGGTACCCCTAATTTTCCGAAACTCCCCATATCTAGCCTGCCTCGACTCCAGTAGGTAAGGAGAAGCAGTACTGGCTTGCATCCGCTGCTCAAGGTTTCTGTAGCTCGCCAGTCGTCGAAGAAGTACCACGGGACATGCTGAATATTGGATCATCTCACTCGCACAGAATGGTTCGTGACTTGCCAAGCAATACCTTCTAACAAAAAACTCAACGAACTTTTTCTGATTTCACACTAGCTCAAGCCGCACATAAGCCCTTGTGAGAAGCCCTCGCCACCAGCCAGGCCAGCCACTCGCCAACAGTCATGCGCACAGACTCACGCACGCGCGCACGCACGCACACACACACACAACAACCACAAGTCTCTAAAAAAGAGGCCTTAATAATTAGAATAGGGTTTTGGGGCCCGTTATACTACAATTATAATAAGCAACCCCAAATAGTATTGGCAATTATTTAAGGCCCTATACTATCCGAAACCCGAATATGACCCCGAAGCAATTTTGAAGCCGCCGTAGGCCGGGTGACGCCGCAAAGGTCATCGCTGTGTGACCCGTCGTCCTCAGCCAAGCGTGAGAGGTGACGGGCTACTCAAACCCCAAGCCCTATATAAATCTTAAACCCTAAACCCCAAGCCCTACATGCATCTTAAACCCTAAACCCCAAGCCCAGCCCTATATAAATCTTAAACCCTAAACCAAAGCCCTACATGCATCTTAAACCCTAAACCCCAAGCCCAGCCCTATATAAATCTTAAACCCTAAACCAAAGCCCTACATGCATCTTATACCCTAAACCCCAAGCCCAGCCCTATATAAATCTTAAGCTCCAGACCCTGGGATTGAGGATCTAGGCTGAGGGACTCTATCCTTGGTGCAGGTCTCCGCGGCTTTCCTCATACTAGCATGATTCATGCTGCTCGTGGTCAGTGGTGTTGTCAGATGTCAATGCTGCTATCATTAATGTGTTTATGAATGGCTACTATCACTATGACTATATGTGTAGATACCGTCAGTACAATTCTGAGAAGTAGTACTGTGAGGTATTTTCGGAGTTTCAGGCATCTCGCCCTTTATGACGACTAAAGAGGTATTTCTGAACGTAGTCGTCTGTATCGGTGACCTCAGAGCTTTGCAATGATTTTTGGTACACTTCTCGATGTGTGCATGTCATCCTCGCGCAGGGCCATGCTTAAGCAAGCTTCTCTGTATCGCTTCATGTTTATCGGATGATCCCCCCTTCGATATGTTTCGAGGTTTAGGGTAAGGGTTTAGGGTTTAGTGGCTCTAGCTGGCTTTGGAGGTTGTGACGAATTGTGACGAATTAGGGTTACTACCCGGGCTGCTGTAAGGCTTTAGGGGTTTACAAATTTAGAAGCTGGTCCAAGGGTTCTGGAGGAGTCGACTCGGGGTTTAGGATTTAGGGTTTAAGGGGTTTAGGGTCATGAACTTGACCGGACCATGTCGGTCTAGGCACGAGGCTTCTTGTAGTAGACATGTGTGCTGAGGCTGCAGGATTGAAGATTGCCTGCAAAACCAATTACCGCAAACTCCCTGAATCCCAAACCAAAGCACGCCAAAATGTTTTTGAACAATCCTGAAAAATCTGCATATATGTATATATATATACCCTTTACTATATATATATATATATATATCTGAAACTCCTCAATGACCGTTGCAGCACAGAACCTTCGATTGGCTGTCTGTATGGATCTTTGGTATTCATTTGATTGATTGCAGTAGAATACAGTAAGTTGGAACATCATTATCCTCATTCCCTTTTGGCAGAAGGAATCCCAGCACTAATCATCCTAAATCCATGTTCCAACTTTCCGGGGTTAACTATAAGGCTCTAGTGAAAGCCCCGCCAAATATTGAGCTCTGCCGAGCCACTTCTCTGGGATAAGCCAGCCACATGTCTTCCTCATGCTGCGAAGGTTTAGGGTTTAGGGGTTTAGGGTTTACGGGTTTTAGGTTTTAGGGGTTTGGGGTTTAGGTTGGAGTTTAAAAGCTAGGGCTTTGGCCTCGACCTAAGACCCGAAATCCTACAACCTGAATCACCGAACCATAAACCGGCAACACAGAAACCCTGAAGCCCATAACCCCAATATGAATGTCCAAGCTAAATGGAAGTGAAAGGCCCTCCCTGCATACTGATGGCATACTATAACCCCCCCACCTTCCAGCCACCAACCGCTATTCTCATTACTAAAGCCCCTACACTCAGCCCTTATAGTAACCCTTATAGTAACCCTAACCCTTATAAAAAAAAACAAGTCTATAGGAACCCTACTCTAATGAATGTGGCCCCTCTATCTAGTCCATGGCCGGGATAGTATTATTTTTTTGAATTTTTTGTTCGTTCTTGAGATTAAGTACCCATGAACATGCAAAATGTTACCCAACAGTGACAAAGATATCTATCATGCGCGACAAGGGCCCAGCCCCTGCCAAGGTCTGCTCAGGAAACCCCAGGGTTGTTTACGACGTAGATAATTAGGTTTAGGGTTTAGGGGTTTAGGGTTTAGGGTACGATCTACCCCGGTTCAGGACTTAGGGCTCCGAGCTCGCTGAATGAATGCTTGCCGGTCTACTTGCCGGCAGGAGTGCGAGAGAATTCGGACTAAAGATCATTCCTTCAAGTCTGAAAGCCGCGCTACATGCACGACTTCAACTTTATACTGCGCAGGGGTCTAGCCATTTACAAGCTCTAAACCCTACAGCACTCAAACAGTAACTTCTAGAGACCCCAATCATCGCCAAGACCTCCCTAAGCCCCGAACCTCTTGGTTGAGGTCCCCAGCCTACGAACCCAGGTCCTTACAACTTTGGCGAAGAGGCACTCCCCGAACTCATGTAATTGACATACACCTAAACCAGCCTAAACCCTGAACCCGAACCCTAAGCTTGCCGTTTGTCGTTCACTGGGTTGTGGGGTTTCTATGTTCTCAATTCCTGGAAGGGGCCCCCCTTAAAGCTTTCTTAAGCCCCCCTGAAGTTCCCCCTTGCCCCCTTGAACCCTTGAAGCCCATTACCTATACTATTTTGGGGTTCCTTATAAGGATAGTATAATGGGCCCCGCAAGACCCTATTCTATCCTCTTGAACCCTTGAAGCCCCTGTCTGGCCAAGCTGGACTGGCCAAGCATCTGGGCATATGCACCGTAGGTGTACCTCAGCGGAGAAGGGCTTATAATGCGGTTCCGAGGGAGCCCTATCTCCCCCAGTTAAGGAATATGGCTTAAATTATAAAGGGCTCCATATAAAGAATGCAGCTATATTCCTCACTCTGGGTTTAGGGTGCGAAATCTAAGCTAACTGAATGCAGACGTGCCTCGTCGGACACCTCTTTTTCGAGCATCAAAAGGCCTTCGACGAGTAAAGCTTCTTTCACCTGCCAGGAACGGAGGAAAGCTTTCGNGGAAAGCTTTCGCACTCCCCCTGCTCAGCTATGCTGAGCACTTCAAAGAGTTCCGATTGGCGTAGCCTATACAATCAAAAGGTTTGTTAAATCGTGATTTCCCAGCTCAAGGCCTTCGAAGTCTTTCAAAATTTGAGCTTCTCAAATCTTCAGCCTTACAGCTGATTCTCTGATCATCTCCTCGAGCTCTCTTCGTCAAAACTTCACTCCACGGTCACCGATGGCGGAGTGGCTGCAAGCTCGAACTCGGTCCGCCCAGTCCAGGATTCAGCCTCTTTCGGCATCTCCAGGTTTCGCCCAGGTTTAGGAGCTCGAACGTCGAAACGATCCTCAAAGTTGAAGGTGTTCTTGGTAGGAGCACAGATAGCCAAGGTACGTCTCCGACCTGTCAGGTCGGTCCACGCCACGCCTGTCGGTATTCCTTGTTGACTAGGCACATAGAGCCTTCTGCGAGGTACAGCATGGAATCGAGTCAGGACTCCACGCCTTCGATCAATGTACCACACATCAGCTTTCAAATGTGGTGGTAGCCGCTGATGCACCAAAGCCTCGGGTCCTCCCCAACTCGGTATAAGCGAACGATCCAGAATAGGAGGAGCCTTCAAGGTCCAATCCGGATGAACCACCAGTCTTTCCCGATGTGTGTCAGCTCTCCTTACTGTCTGTTGAGGCGGCGCCCAGGTATCAGGCTCTTCCTCAGGTAGCAAAGTTTCCACCAGCTCACCAGAACCCAGAACTGCCTCATCATCGACATGCCTGGCATAGGCACCACAAACCTCCTCATTCTCATCTCGAGCTACGAGGAAGTTGGCACCAGCATCATCCCTCGAAGAAGAAGCCCTCTGTCCAGAGATAGCTCCTCGTTCGCGGCTCCCTTCTCGCACCGGGTTAGGGTAATGCGGGGACTTAGGGACCAAACCAACCCTCTTACNACCAGCATCATCCCTCGAAGAAGAAGCCCTCTGTCCAGAGATAGCTCCTCGTTCGCGGCTCCCTTCTCGCACCGGGTTAGGGTAATGCGGGGACTTAGGGACCAAACCAACCCTCTTACGCAATCCTCCAACCGTAGTAGTTCCTAAACCTCTGTCGCTGTCGACTTCGTCGTCAGGGGCATCTCGGGAACCTTTAGGGTCATCACAGACCGGGCTGGTCAAAGACCTGGAACCGCATCCACTAGATACACGGTCGTCGTCGGGGTCTCGGGAACCTCTAGGGTNTTCGTCGTCAGGGGCATCTCGGGAACCTTTAGGGTCATCACAGACCGGGCTGGTCAAAGACCTGGAACCGCATCCACTAGATACACGGTCGTCGTCGGGGTCTCGGGAACCTCTAGGGTCATCACAGACCGGGCTGGTCAAAGACCTAGAACCACGACCACTAAACCGACCCTCAAGTTCATGATCCGAACCTTCAGGCTCAGACCCTAGAATGACTGACCAGTCTTCATCTGGCTCGTCTTCAGCAGGACCCCTCACAGCATTGATCCTCGGGGCATCATTCAACTCACGGTGGCAACACTTCCAAGCGGTCAATGCAACCAAGCCGGCCAACACAAGCACTGCACACAAGTTGTTCAAGAGGTATACATTCTCGTCAAGCTGAGTCTTTTCGTGTTCATCAATCTCAATGTTGATCTTCACCAATTTGGCAGCAGCACCATGCAAGAGCGAAGCTGCCGTGATGACCCGAAGAGCCTGAACAACAGAACCATCTCCCCCGGACCTCGAGGATGTAGATCTGGTGTTACACTCAACAGATTGCACAGCTTTCAACNCACCATGCAAGAGCGAAGCTGCCGTGATGACCCGAAGAGCCTGAACAACAGAACCATCTCCCCCGGACCTCGAGGATGTAGATCTGGTGTTACACTCAACAGATTGCACAGCTTTCAACGCACCAACTTGCAATGTTGCCGACTCCCCCCCATCAGCTTCTGATGGCTCATCATTGTTTTGTACACTCATCATGCTGAGTAATTCTTTGATGCGCGGTCCTAGGAGAGCCTTGGTACACAGGTCACCCAACATATACTTGCCCGGCACATGGTATGCCTTAAAGCGCGAGTGCTCAAGCTGTTCAAAGAACCAGGCAGCCTTCAGCCGCAAATGTCTCGTCCGCCACGAGCCCTGAGGTAAGCTCATGACTGTACACGCCCCAACGTTGTCATTGTACAGGAATGAAGTTTGAGGAGCCTCTGCCAATTCTGAAAGCANCTTCAGCCGCAAATGTCTCGTCCGCCACGAGCCCTGAGGTAAGCTCATGACTGTACACGCCCCAACGTTGTCATTGTACAGGAATGAAGTTTGAGGAGCCTCTGCCAATTCTGAAAGCAGCCCATGTAGCCCTTCCGCTAATGTCATCCCATCCAAAGAAGATTGCAGTTCAGCTTCAGCGGTGCTCAAACTAGCACAAGGTTGTCGCATCGACATCCAACCAACGGGAGCGTTGCCCCACATCAGTACAATGCCGGTTTGGCTCCTATCACTTCCTGGGCAGAAACT
>BGNK01001631.1:89820-119501 GCA_003297005.1 Symbiodinium sp. clade A Y106 | reverse complement strand
AAATACATTGCCTGCTTCGAGGTGCTCGCACAGCTCGCCCTGCTGCAATGCGCCTGGCGCCGCCTGCGCTACAAGCACCAGCGTTTCTGCATGCCCGCCGCCACGGACAACAGCCCTAGTGAAGCCGGCCTCAACAAGCTTTTTAGCACCAGCGAGCCCATCGCACACTTCCTCAAGCTCGCCGCCCAGTGGGCGCACGCACGCGGCATCCAGCTGATGCTCACGCACTTGCCCGGCGAGAAGAATGCCTGGGCCGACGAGCTCAGCCGTGACAAGCTCGCACGCTTTGCTCACCGCGAGCATGAACGCATGCACGTCAGCCTGGCAGATCTTGCCCTGCCNCCCAAGTGTCCCGCCTGCCTGCAGGCGAAACCAACCACTGAGCAGCACCCGTGAAAAAAGAGTGAAACGCCTTCTGCCTGCATGCTTGTGTAAGCTACTGAACGTGGAACAACAGAACGCTACATGTGACACCTTTTCTTTTCTGTGTCATCATGCGTGTTTTGGTTTTTCCATGGCATGTTAGCTTGCCCAACTTGCCACTCTGNGCTACATGTGACACCTTTTCTTTTCTGTGTCATCATGCGTGTTTTGGTTTTTCCATGGCATGTTAGCTTGCCCAACTTGCCACTCTGTAGCTTTCACAACTCAAGCATGCTGAGTCACGCATTTTTCAAAGCCCGCCCGCCCAGCTTTGAAAACATACGGCACGCCTTGACCAAATCAAGCACGCTTTGCTAATGACGCCACGCCTTGCCTAAGCCGAGCACGCCTTGCCAAAGCTCTCTCACCGTAGGCCTTCCGAGTCTCACAGCTACTCGCCTGCATGTGCAGGGGGCCCCAAGTGTCCCGCCTGCCTGCAGGCGAAACCAACCACTGAGCAGCACCCGTGAAAAAAGAGTGAANCCCCAAGTGTCCCGCCTGCCTGCAGGCGAAACCAACCACTGAGCAGCACCCGTGAAAAAAGAGTGAAACGCCTTCTGCCTGCATGCTTGTGTAAGCTACTGAACGTGGAACAACAGAACTTATGGGTCCCAAAACCCGATACTCATTAACAAGGCCCCTATACCATCGAACCCTACTATAGACCCCTCTATAGATCCCTCTAAGGAACCCTTTAAAGGAGCCCTGTAGAGGGACCCTATTAAAATTATTGAGGCTCCTACATTAGGTCAGGTTCTGGGAAGCCTCTCGACGGGTCGATGCACCCCCAGACCCGACCCTCCAAATCCCGAAGAGTGTAGGCGTTTAGGGTTAGGGGGTAGGGTTTAGGGTTTAGGGTTTAGGGTGTAGGGTTCAGGGTATAGGGTTTAGGGTTTAGGGGTTGAGGGGTTTAGGGGTTCGAGATGATTTTGGGTAAGTCGAGACTCAGGCTGTCTTGGTTTGGTGCTTCTGCTTCTTCTTCGCTTCTATGGCAGGAGGTGCAATGGAACTTAGGATCAGTCTTGAATCCTTCAGCTTTCAAGATTTTTTCGGAAGCGTGGCGTGGCCGACCATAGACGGTTGTCGTCGAACTAGAGCAATGCAGAACTCCAACTCAACATAGGGTTAAGCTTAGGGCTTACTTATTGTAGGGGCCTTAATAATTAGAATAGGGTTTGGGGGTATATGAAACGGAAAAATAGGAAACAAGGAACCGCCCAAAACCCGATTCCGATTTTTAAGGCCCGCACATCATAGACCCCTCCGATAGATCCCTTATAGGGCCCCTTAAAGGAACCCTATTCTACTTATGAAGAAGCCCGCGCAGTCAAGGACGCTGCCGGCAGCCTAAGCCCCTGCCTGCGTTTGGCCGATGGCAAAACGGGGTTTTTTTGGGCTCGGGGAAACCTGGAGGTTTCTTAGGGTTTAGTTGAGGGGTTTAGGGTTTAGGGGTTGAGGGGTTTAGGGTTTAGGGGTTGAGGGGTTTAGGGTTTAGCGGTTGAGGGGTTTAGGGTTTAGGGGTTGAGGGGTTTAGGGTTTAGGGGTTGAGGGGTTTAGGGTTTAGGGGTTGAGGGGTTTAGGGTTTAGGGGTTGAGGGGTTTAGGGGTTTAGGGGTTTGGGGTTTAGGGGTTGAGGGGTTTAGGGTTTAGGGTTTAGGGGTTGAGGGGTTTAGGGTTTAGGGGTTGAGGGGTTTAGGGTCTAGGGGTTGAGGGGTTTAGGGTTTTCAAGAAATGCGGTTTTTTTTGATGGATCTTATCGTTTTCGTGGTATACACTAGGGTGACTAGGGTACCATAGTCTCCCAATCTCCCATCTGGGTTCAGAGTTGAGAGGTTGCAGGGATGGTGAAATGTCAGAGAGGGATAATGAGGCACTTCCGTTTCTTTCCGAGATTGAGGGTTTAGCGGGTTGATAGCTTGAGGTTCGGGTGTTTAGGAGTTTAGTTTGTTGAATTTTTCGGTTTAGAGATCTCTACGTTGCTGTGCTTTCTAGGCATCCATGCTACGGTCTCTTGTTGGGCCGTACCTTGATCTACTTCCCTCAAGCCCTCAATCCTGAAACCTGCGCTACACCCTACACCCTCAACCTGAAGCCTTGAACTGATGAAGTCCAAAGCCCCTAAACCCTAAGCCCCTCAATACTCTTTACCTCAAGACCCTCCGAGTGCCGAAGGCCCTTCTTGGCGTTTGTGCTGTGTGGTCTCTTGGCTTGGAGTTCAGAACTGAACTGTTAGTTTTCAGAGATGCCCACGAACAGTGATTGTTGTAAGACATTCAGTGAAGATATGCCACAACAATGATTAGTAGCGCTGAAGACAATAGATCCTTCCAGCTTTTGCATTGATCTGCATTCCTTCTTTTAATTCAAGCTTCTGGATTCTGCTTGCAGTTAATAATCAAGAAACAAATCCGTAAAACCTAAACCCTAAACCCCAACTAAGAAAGCCTACTGGGCTGCAAGGGCTCGATCCTTAGTCCATCGCGAGTGTGCGAATTGGACTCAACCCTGAATCCCAAACCTCAACCCTCAAACTCTAGACCCTCAACAGCTCTGAAACCTCCAAGTGCCGGAACCGCCNCCCCCCTCTTCCCCTTGTGGCCATCATGGTGCTCCGTGGCGCAGCCGCCCTCTCCCTGGTTCTGGCCGGAGTCGGGGAGCGCCCGGTCGCAGAGCTCATTGAGGTGGCTTTACGGTGAAGGAATTGAGAGCCCAAAGGCAGAACAAACTCTACTGGGACGTGCCTGGATGTCTGTCATATACATACATCCACATATATATATATAGTTGTACATGCGCTCTAGTAGGTATGAGATGAACATGTAATGAAGACATGCGGTCGCACTACGTAACGATTTCGGATGGCAGGGGCTGGAGCTTGCGGTCATACGGTTGATGATATAAACCCTGCATTACCCTAAGGACCCTAAACTATGGGAATAATGGTATATTCCTTATTATGGGTAATGCAGGATTTATATCATCAACAGTATCAGAACATCAGTTTATGATGGAGCACCATACTATGGAGTCGCACACCGTGCCGATCATCACATGCCAGCCCCAAAACCTACCCTAGACCAAGACTCTAAAACCCCTAAACCCTAAACCCCTAAACTCCTAAACCCCTAAACCCCTAAACCCCTAAACCCCTAAACCCTGAACCCTAAAAGCCTAAAACCCTAAACCCTATTCCCATAATCTCCCCAAAGCCCTTGAAAGGCCCTTCGAAGCTCGAGCCGCATTCCAGCTCCGGAGGGGCAGGCAGGGGAGGAGAGAAGGCCTTCAAGAGCTACAGCTTTAGGGGCCTAGGGTTCCTTGAAGGGTTCCTTATAAAGGGGTCATAAGGGCTACCATAAGGGCGATTTAGGGTTGAGGTTTTCAAGCATTGGTCCAGGAAGCCCAAAGAATCGAGATGCCGGGTTTTCAATGCAAGCTACAGAGGACCAGCAATCAGGAAAGGAAATTGGTGGATGTGGTGGAAATCGCGCGAATGCAGAAGCAGATCCACGATCAGGAGCAAGAGGTTTTGAGGCCGAACAAAATTCCTCGCCTGACGGTGCTTATCCTGTGAGACGAGCAATTTTTTCAGAAAGTTACGTTCGGCAACTGCAGGTAGCACCTTCTGGAGTCCGACTCTTGTGGGTGAGTTTTGATCAGCATCCAGCACATGCCGCACCGCAAGCAGTGCAATTTGGCATTCCTTTTTTGGCGATCTTTTGCCTGCATTCGCGCACCCCATGAACCCTGCACCCGACAAGTCCTGAACCCTCCAAACCCTGGACCCTACAAATTCTTTAAGCTTATACACTCTAAACTTGATACATGGTGAACCCTACTATCCCTAAACTTCCTACACCTTTAGGCTCTCGGTTGGCCGTTTTAAATCGATGCCTTTTACAGGCCAACCTAGGGCCTTGGGGTTTGTGGTTTTCGGATAAACCCTTGCTATAGGGGTCTTAATAATTACCTATGCTATTTTGGGGGGTTCCTTATTATAAGTATAGTATCATGGGCCCCAAAACCCTAAAAGTATTGAGGCCCCTATAGTCATAGCTCTTCGGGCTTCTAAAACGCGAGATCTAGGCCCCACCCGCCCGAATGCTTTGCCCTCGAAACGCCCAACGCAGACATCCTGAGGGTGAAGTTAGGGTGTAATTAGGAGAACCTCCCAGAGAGCCCAATATCCCTTAATTAAGGAATATACCTTAAATTATAGTAGGATCCCTGATATGATTTAAGGAATATTCCTTAATTAGGGGTATTGGGCTCTCTGGGCTTACTTAGGGCACTTATAGCCCTACTTACTAAGTCTCCTGAGCTCTAAGCCCCAAACCTAAATCCAACCCTTAAGTAAACCCTAAACCCTTCTTACTGTAGGAACCTGATTAAGAAACCCTGGGCCTATACCCCCAAAATAGTAGGGGTTTACATAAGGAACTCTAATAAAGGCCCAAGGTTTCTTAATCAGGTTCCTACATTACGACCTAGGGGTTCCATTAAGGGATCTACAAGGGATCTAGAAGGGATCTAGAAGGGATCTAGAAGGGATCTAGAAGGGATCTAGAAGGGATCTAGAAGGGATCTATAAAGGGATCTAGAAGGAATCTAGAAGGGATCTAGAAGGGATCTAGAAGGGATCTGTAAGGGATCTATAAGGGTTTAGGGAAACTCCCGAGTCGGACGCAGGGCTTGGTGCCCGCGCTCGGCGCGCTGCTGAGCGGGGACGTGGAGGCCAAGTTCCTTTTTTGGGTTTAGGGTTTTAGGGTTTAGGGTTTAGGGGGGTCTAGGGTTTAGGGTTTAGGGGGGTCTAGGGTTTAGGGTTCAAGGGGTCTAAGGTTTGGGATTTAGGGTTCAGTTTAGGGTTAAAGGTTACTGCCTTGAACCCGAAACCCAAATTCCAAAACCCCGCCTTGTCTAGGTTGAATCAAGCAGTCACAGAATGTGTGGTTTTGTTCTTCATTGCTATTTCCCACGTTGGGATGCAACACTCTGCAAGTAGCACCTTCGGCACTGAACCGATTAAGAGGGATACTGTGGTGATAGTTGCGAGGATGAGAATCGGGGTGACGATGACAACCAAGTTCTCGATGATGATAACGAGAAGGTGAGCACTTCCGCAGTTGTTGCTAGTGTTACTGCTGCTGTGATTTTTGCTGCTACTGCATCTGTTGTTATTGCAGTGTCCGGCGTTATCGTCGTCATCACCACGACCATCATCATCAGTACCACTACGGAGCCGAAATGCGGTAAACCCTAACCCTAAACCCTAAATTAAAAGCCCTAAGAACCCCAAACCCTAAACCCTAAACCCTGGACCGTGGGAAGCCCGTGCCCTCCCTGCAAGGGCGCCGCAGCCGGCGCTTGGGCTTTGCAGGGTCCCGGCCCATCCAGCACTGCGTGTGCGTCCCGTGTGGATCGAGTAGACCAGGTGGGACTTTTCTTTTGGTACTACCATTAAGGTCCTTATGAATTATGAGTATTATGATAATTACTGGTTCTACTACCACTACTACTACGACTACTACTACTGCTACTACTACTGCTACTACTACTACTACTGCTGCTACTACTACTACTACTACCACTGCTACTACTACTACTACTACTACTACCACTACCACTATTACTACTACCACTACCACTACCACTACCACTACCACTACCACTACCACTACCACTACCACTACCACTACCACTACCANCTACTACTACTACTACTACTACTACCACTACCACTATTACTACTACCACTACCACTACCACTACCACTACCACTACCACTACCACTACCACTACCACTACCACTACCACTACCACTACTACTACTACTACTACTACGACGACGACGACGACTACTCCCACTACGACGGCTGTTACTCCGACTATTTCTACTACTATGCTTGTTCTCTATTACATAGATGGATACATACATATGTAGAGATAATATCTGGTTTAGGGTCCTGATGGGCGTGTACGGGATCAGGCAGGGGTTTCCCATTGTAGACACGGGACTCATGGCTCTCAGGGCTACTTAGGCTATACAGTTTAACGTTTAGGGTTTGGGGTTTAGGGTTTCAGAAGGGTGCAAAGGAGTACAGACTTTTCAGGGGTGTTGAGGCTTTCGGGTTTCGCAGTAAATGCTTTAAAAATTGTGGTCTGAAGAGGTTCAGGCTTTCGATTCTTGGGGCTTACAAGTGCGACAGTGTTTGAGTTGATTTTGGAACATTCGAGCTGCTTTTTGTCAGAATTTGTTGGTTGATATGAGCATGTTCACGTCATCTGATCTTTCGAAAATGATTGCTTGCAATGCTGAGGTTGAGGGTTTAAACATGCATGGCTTCTGGTAATTGTGTCTTACTCTAGTGATCATCCTGTCTCGCAGACCTATGGTAGTTTATGGTGCAGGTGGGATGGCGGCGGGAGGCATCATGTTGTGATGTTGATCATCTTTATCTTGTTGTATCTTCACATATAGGCTGATCTGCAACGCGAAGGATACTCATGACTACTACTACTGCTGCTACTACTACTACTACTACTGCTGCTACTACTACTACTCCTACTACTCCTCCTGCTACGACTACTACTACTACTACTACGGCTACTACTACTACTACTACTTCTTCTTCTTCCGTCGCAGCGAGAGTTCGCACAGCGTCCCACAAAACGGCAGCGATTATCGCCGGCGCCTAGCGCATTCCGAAGGTTGTTGTTATGAGAACCCGGAGACAACGCCCCGGCACTAATATCTGTCATCATAACATCACTGAGTGATGATTCTGCAAATTGTAGAGTACGAGCGCAACAGCGACTTCAGACTAAGTCAAGTAGAAGAGCAAAGCAAAAGCGTTCCCCGTCAGCATTGCTTCACAGCGACCTGACGAGTGCAATCAGATATCCATTGCGAAGCATGGCTTGCGGCGGTGAGGCGCTGGCCCGCATGACACGATTGCATTGCTCCCTGTCAGCGGGATCCCAGAGCACAGTAGTGTAATGTCCAGCCGAAGTGTTACGGCCATGATTGCCACAACCTGATACACCGCACTGAAGCTGCGAAGCCCGTTCCCAAAGATGGGGATACGGGCCGTAGCCAGAATTTGGATGGCCTGACTGTTCTTCACAGCCGTCCCCTCCGCAAAAGAATACCTGGCGAGCTGCAAGAATATAAGAGGTGATGCCTGAGTGAGCGCATGCACGGGCACCTGTTGGTGCCAGCCATCAATACACTCCTGCAGCGAGCCATAATCGGCTTGCAAATGTAGGATGATAGGCGTTTCCAGACAACCGGCATCGACGACTCGTGAGGCCTCCGGTAATGCAGCACGAGACTCCCAGACACCTTGCAGGAGAGGCGGGCACATGAGAGGGATGATGTGTGCCATAAAGGCCGCCACATCGTGCTGGGAAGCAGGCCTGTTCCAACCCCTGAGCAGAGACGCCCAGGACGACAGCCTAAACATGGTGACAGGTGCAGAGCTGTGTAGGATGTCACGCCAGGCCTGGATTTTTGATCCAAAGATCTGAAACTCAGGAACCTGAAGCAAAGTGTAACACCACAAGAGCGTGAAGGCAAAGGAGTTGGCATAGCAGTGCTGGGATGTGTTACGTAACACGAGCCTCCGTAGCTTTGCAGCATCTTTTGCAAGTCGTTCGCCAGCGAGGATCGCTTGAGGCCTTCCCTCTTCAACTGCATGCCGCAAAGCTGAAGAGCTGAAAGGTGAGATAGAATTTCCAAGCAGCTCCAGACCTTCTCCACGCCCGGAGCTCTTAATCCGATCTCCAACATGAAGGATGTCGTGCCCTCTGCCGTGGCGGATATGCCGTGTGTTGCATTGAAGCGATGTATCACATCCTTCTGCTGCACTGCCTTCACTGGCAGTCCCACGTGGCCAATCAACTCCTGATGCTCCAATGGCGGACGGGCCTCGTCCATTTGAAGGCATTGGGTCTCCGAGTTCCAACGCTGGTAGTTCCAATTGCGTCTTGGGTCATCCAAGCTTTCTCCTTTACAGCATTCTGCTGCGGCGGCTGAGAGGAGAGGTTCTGAAGGCAGGTCAGCAATGCCTGAAACAGTGTGCTGAGAAGGACCGCCCGGAGGGGCGCATCCATAAGCTTCGTCTGAGAGGCTTCGCGGTAAGCCTCTGCAGTTTTGAAGAGAAGCGGCATGGGTCCTTGCTGTCCCGGCTTGAGGAACACCATCCAGGCAGAGTTCTGTTTGAGAATCTGGAGCTGAGTCTCCTGTCGAATTAACAGGCAGGCGCCCCATAGCCTTGATTAGCGGCACATGTGCGGCCTGATCCTGTGCTGGAGAGTTCCGCTGTCCCCGCGGGTTGCCCCCTCTCTGTCCGAATGACCCATTGAAGGAGGGACGGGGCCGCTTGCCTTGGCCGTTTCCCTTCCCGTCGCTCCCCTTGTGTTGCTTGGCCCGCCTGTCCCTCTCCGAGTTCTCTGCCGTCAAAAGACTGCCGAAACTCGCGGCACTTTCCAGGGCTAGTGTCCCGAAGACCTCGTCGATCTGGCTCTGGGCAGTTTCCATGCTGGGCAATGAAACCAATGCAAAACTGCCACAAGACCGAGCACTGGGGTTTATGGGCCAATAGGGGCAGGGAGAGCCACAGGAGGAGTAGGATTTACACATCTGGAGCGTTGCCCCGGCATGGGTTTGGATGAATGCAGGGTGAGAATGTTTATAATGAAGCTTGATGGTTTTGGAGGATGCAATCCATTGGCCACACTGCATGCAATGCTGTGCATAGGCAGCACGACTGGGCACATGATAGATTGCATTAGCACCGTGCTTCTCCAGTAGACCCTGCATGGTGGACTCACAGAACAGTTCCGGTCGTGCTTCGGCTGGTTCGACAGGGGCTGCGGGCAGCTGCGGCTGGATGTCATGCTTGGCAGCACAATAGCGACCAACCACATGTCTCTGCAACAGTTGCCAGGTGGGGAATTGTTTTCCACAGGCCGCACATTGTGGAACTCCTCCAATTGCATCCTTTGCTTTGTCAAAGGTCAACGGGTCTTTCACATCGCTTGGGTCAGTATGGGATTTGGTAATGTGTGCAAGCATGGCAGCTCTGGTAGCATAGAAAACTCCACAGGTGGGACACACATGCGGTTTTGTGCTAAGGTCTGGGGCTACAACATTATCAGATTCAGGGGGCGGCTGCAGGCTACTCTGAATGTGGGCGGGCGAGTCATACCAGTCAGAAGCGTCCTTGCGAGCCCGCTCAGTGTCCAGCAAGCAGGTCAGCACCGCATGCGGCAGGTCCACACCAGCCTGCCAGGCTATATGGGCATTGGTGGTATGTGTAAGGTGTGCTGGAGCACGCAGCTACCACTACTACTACTACTACTACTACTACTACTACTGCTACTACTACTACTACTACTACTACTACTCCTACTACTACTCCTGCTATACTACTACTACTACTACTCCTACTGCTACTACTACTGCCACTATTGCTGCCACTATTGCTGCTACTACTACTACTACCACTACCACTACCACTACCACTACCACTACCACTACCACTACTACTACTACTACTACTACTAGTACTAGCACTAGTACTAGTACTAGTACTAGTACTAGTACTAGTACTGCTACGACGGCAACGGTGACGACAACCCTAAACCCTAAACCTCGATGGAAGGAGTCTGGGGCCGAGCGCTCGGCCCTCTGGTGCCTGGGCATGGCTGTTTATTCCTCTGATGCAGGGCTCCTACGGTGAGGGTTCCGTAGGGTTTGCATCCCTTAATTTAGGAAGATACTACCTTAAATTATAGTAGGATCCCTAATTTGATTTAAGGAGTATTCCTTAATTAAAGGATATTGGGCTCTCTGGGTCATGGCAGGTCGCGAAGCAGCGAGGGCAGGCCGTGAGGTCACGAGGTCGAGAGTCGGCCCTGCGATCAATTTCGAGTAGAAATGCAATACGCAGATTCCAGAGAGCCCAATACCCCTTAATTAAGGAATATTCCTTAAATCATATTCGGGATCCTACTATAATTTAAGGTATCTTCCTTAATTAAGGGATATTGGGCTCTCTGGGAATGGGCCTCCAAACAAGAGTTTACCTGTACAAATGTAATACGCGGAATGCCTCCACAAGGCGGGTGGATGGAACGGATGGATGGTTGGATGGATGAACGGACGAATGCACAATGAATGAGTGGATTAATGAATGAATGAATGAATGAATGAATGGATGAGCATTTGGATGTCTATGAATGGATGGACGGACGGACGGACGGAGGGATGGATGGATGGATGAAACTACAAATTATTTTTGAGTGTCGTCGATACGCAAGTACCCACTGTTGCAAGCACTCTCGGGAGACCTCGTCTCTAGTGAACAGGTTTCGAGGGTTTCATAAGGGTTTAATACGGGTTTTATGGTGTAGCGTGCAAACATGTTCAGACATGTCGGGTCTTTCTGAGGATCTTTGCTGTTGGGGATACGATGGGCTAAGGATTTGAACATAACATGTAGAGTTTGGTTTGCTTGCGGGTTGAACGTGTAAGGTATGTTTTGAGGAATCTTGCCCAGGAATCTCGGACTTGAAAAGAAGGATTTGCACTTTCGGGCGTCAGTAACCGTCAATGTTAACATCTTTACCGCCGTTGTTATGATTCTTCTGGTCCCGAACCGAACCCTGAACTCCAAAACCTAAACCCTAAACCCTAAACCCGAAAACTGTAAAGCCGCTTAGCCCTAAGCCCCCCCAATCCCTGTTAATTAAATGCCTTAACTTAAATCCTGAAGCCAACTTAAGGGTTCTCCTTGGATAATACAGTACTGGTATTCTGTTCATCAGGATTCCCCATGTATCCTGAGGAGTATAGAAACCCGCCAACTGCCGAAAGTCAGTCTTCAGGCCCTCTTTCAGACCCTGCAAAACCGCAGACAAGTCCATAAACAATGCGCAGTTTCGTAAATGCTCATTTTATGAACCCTCTAGCATGCCAGATTGGCCCATGCTTACTGAGGCACGTGGTCCATGACCTGTCAAAGTGTGGTGTGAGGTGGGTTGGAGTTTTGGATTTGGGGTTAAGGTACTAGGGCCTTACTAGGGTGTGGGATTTAGTTTGTAATTGCAGGGTTCTTGGATTGAAGGGATTAGGACGAGGAGTCAGGGTTGTAGGGTTTAGGGAGTTTAGGGTTTGGGGTTCATGGTCCCGGGTTTGGTGTGTTTGGGGTTGCAAGGTTTAGGGCTTTGGGTTTAGGGTTCTTGGGTGTTAGGGTTAAGTATCACACGGCAGAGCAATAATGGTGCTATCAATTTAAATGTACATTCGAAAAACAGTATGTGTTGTAGTGACAATAGCAGTAACATAAACAACAGTAGTTATAATGGCAACAGTACTGATAAGCAGTATCAACAGATAGCGACAGTAACCATGAACAGTATTATTTCGTTTGGTCATAGCACTAAGATTGGGAGCAGTAGTAGCAACCGTAGCCAGAACAGCAGGGGACCGTGCAATTTGAGCATAGCTTGCACCTGGACCTCCTTCAAGTCATTCCCTGCGCTGCAGCCCACCGTGAGCCCAAAGCGTGAAAGCATCCCAAACCCACGAGCCGCAAAACCCAACAAATCCACACTTAAATCATCTTAAATCTTCGGTCCCCAAACAGCCCCAAAACCCTCCCAGCAAAAACTTCCCCACTGCTCAACGCCGTCCCCAAACCTAAGCCCCAGAGCCCCTGCAGGACTAAGCATCACAATTCCTGAAGACTCCGAAGCCCTCGAAGCCTCCGCTCCCCAAGCCGGAAGCCAAAGATAGCAGCAGCAGGAGCAAGAGTGGTAGTAGCAGTAGTAGTCGTCGTCGTCGTAGTAGTAGTAGTAGTAGTACCAGTAGTAGTAGCAGTAGTAGTAGTAGCAGCAGCAGGAGTAGTAGTAGTAGTAGTAGTAGTAGTAGTAGTGGTGGTAGTACCAGTAGTAGTAGTAGCAGTACTAGTAGTGGTAGCAGTAGTAGTAGTAGTAGTACTACTAGTAGTAGTAGTAGTAGCAACAATTGCTCAGACCAAGGGCTTGGAATGACTTCGGGTCTAGAACGGAGGATTTGCCTCGGAAATCTATGGTAGCAGGTTGGAAGGAGTTTCGGGTTAAGGGTTTAGGGTTTAGAGTTTCGGGTTAAGGGTTCAGGCTTTAGGGTTTAGAGTTTCGGGTTAAGGGTTCAGGGTTTAGGGTTTAGAGTTTCGGGTTAAGGGTTTGGGTGGGGCATTTCGGGTTGAGGGTCTAGGGCCCGTAAACGCAAACGCTTGTTCAGCCCTGACCATTGGGGACCCTATTGGGGGGGTTGGGTTCAATAAACCTGCATCAGGGGTTTGCCAACAGTGTGGCCGACCGGCGGGGAATGGCAGGCAAGAGCCGGACCCACAGGGAGAGGTGGAAGGCCCTACACCCTAAAACCCTAAACCCTGTAATGCTTTAGGGTTCTGAGTTTTCAGGCTTACCGATTGAAGGTTTGGAGGTTCATGCTTGAGGGAGATGTGGAAGGTTTGGTTTTCAGTAAGTCATGGATGTAAGGGCTTTACAGACTCAAGGGGAGGAGTCGTAGGGCTTAGGGTTTGGGGGTTTTGGGGTCTAAGCGTTTATGGGTTCAGGGTTTAGGGTTCAGGGTTTGGGGTTTAGTGTTTAGGGTTTAGGGAGGAAGAGCAGTAGAAGAGACAGCGGATGATGATGGGCTTGGTGCTGATGGTAGTGGTAGTGGTGGGGAGCATGATGCTTGCTGTGATCACATTGGTGCCGACGTCGTAGGTGCCGCCGTCGATACATTGGATGCTTGTTGGACGGACTGGCATGTCAGGTGTCACTTCTGTTAATCTTAAAGCCCCAAACCCAGAGCCTCAAACACTAAAGCCCTATACCGCTGCCTTCGCTATGAGCCGCAGGTGCTTCAACAACAGGCCTCCCAGCATCTTGCTGCGCTAGCCGACGTTCGCACCGACAATGCGACCCTCGGCAAGTCATGGCACTAGTTTTGGGACTGGGAAGCTGTAAGAGTGAGGTGCATTACACTAGAACAAGATAGGTAGTACCGTGAGGGGATACTATTCCTAATAGTTTGCACACCTATTTTGAAGCCCTTTCGGATAGAGGCTCTTACCTCAACCCTCAACTGTCCTAGACGGCTGTGGGGTGTAGAAGTTTGGGGCTTGTGCGTTAGGTTGCAGGGCACATGGGCCTGATCTCGGGACCTCTGAAGACCCTTCAAAACCTTAGCTTGAGGCTTGAGAAGGAGTCAGAGTGATGGTCCGAACCTTGACACAAGTACTCCTAAACCGTAAACTAAAACCCTTAACCCTCGACCCTCAATCCTAAAACCCTAAACCCTAAACCCAGGCTGCATGGAAAAGTCCGCCATCATAGGTTAAAGAAGCCCTATACCCTATACCCTGAACCCTAATCCTAAAACCCTAAACCTAAACCCTAAACCCTAAACCCTAAACTGCCGAGAGCGCCGCCGACCATTTGCATGGGCGCTCGAGGCTCCAACCGAGCGTCTCGTCGGAGCGGTGAGGGAGGGTAAAGCCTCCCGCTAGACGAGGACTGCAGTGATGCCGCCCCGACTTCTCTGCCGTCAGGCCGTAAAGATAGACTCCAAACCCCGCACCATTGACGGGGCTTTGTCTGACTGGGGGGGGTCTGGGGGTTACCCCCTGGGGCGACCTGCCTTGCCCTGCCTGCCCTGCCCCGCCCTGCCCTGCCCCGGACCCTTACAGGGTGCGGTTTAGGGGTCGAGCTGCGAAGGGAAGCAGAGAGCAAGAAAGCCCCCCTTCGGGGGGTGAACCTTAAACCCTAATTGAACAGAGTTGGGGTGGTTGGGGCGGGACTACATGCTGACGCAAGCGTGCGATACGTGGGTGCGCCCCCATTTAAAAAAATGCACCCACCACGCGAACACACTGTATACACACCCTAAGCCCCAAACCCTAAGCCCTACACCCTAAACCCTAAACCTTGAACCCTAATCCTAACCCTAAAAGCTCAAACTCAGGAGCTTGATCTGTCGGCACTTCCGGGCCCCGTCTTTGGAGCCAGAAGCCAACGACTCCGCGGAAGCAGAGACCTTCGCCTCTACTTTAGAAGCCGAATCATTAGTGTTGGAATTCCTCAGGAAAATTCATTTTTCCAGTATAATTTACACCAAAATACTACAGTTTTTGGAGTTCCTGATGGTAATGGTAGTACAATGTACGCCAAAACAACATTCTACCCCTTCAAAGCCAGTTGTGCTACGGTTCCCTGCTACATACGTAGTCTTGAGACCTCCCAGAGAGCTAGTCTATTTCAAAGCCCTAGTCCCTTTTTTCTTTTGGCTTTTCGGACACTGTAATTCTACACGGTTTCAGAGTCTGTTTGTTAGGGGTTCGGCTCAGAGTTCAGAATTTAGATCCGGCAGTTGAGTCCGCAGGGCTTAGAGTAACTCTGCTTAATCTTTGAGCTCAACGCCCCAAACCCGGGCGCCCCACGACATCCACAAGTCTGAGAAAGTTATTTCCTCAAGCCCCAAGCCCCTGAGGAGCTAAATTCATTTACGGTCCCCCCAGTCCACCGGTAGTACCTGTTAGGCCTTTCTATTTTGGGGTTTTCCATATGGGTAATTCTCCAAATAGCTTTTTTTAGGTACCCCAAATCGTACGGCACCTTGATAACAGGACACCCAAAAAAAGGCCCTAATTTAGAGAACTACCCATATCAAAACTGAAAAGTAGAAACAGGGGTGTTTCTATCAGAATTGAGAAGCTTGCAGTGTCCAGGACTTCACGGTTCAAGGCTTCAGGGTTTCGGCGTTTTGGAGTTTGGGCATTTAGATGTTTTTAAGGTTTAGATCTACCAGGGCGAAGTCACTCTCGTGAGGATGCTTGTTGATTTCGGGGCAGCGCGGGTCTATCATTGTGAATTGGATTTGCATAGGACCTCGGAACGTGTCTCATTGGCACGAGTTCGCATGCTGATGTGCAATGCTTAGAAGGGAGCACGGGATGATTTCGTCTTTAGCTCTCTGCAGCTTGGAAAGTTGTGTTGTTTGTGGCTTGCGACTGCATTTCAATTTTGAGACTCTGGTCAGTTTTGGCCCCGCTAATCCCGACGGGCAAATCCATCCTTGCTCGGCCTGCTGTTCCGACTTCTAATTCTGTCAATGTTGTCGCCAGCTTTTGGGTAGTTCTCTAAATTAGGGTCCCCCTTTTCGGTCCCCAAAAGAGTACGGCACCCTTATGAAAAGGATCCTAAACGGGACCCTAATTTAGCGAAGAAGCGTATCTATTTCCATTTCCATTCCTGCGTTGCTACCGTTCTTGTTGCGACTGCTGTTGCTTTCTGCCTGTAGCACTGCTCAGACCCAGACTCTTCCCCTCCCTCCCTCCCCTAAACCCTAAACTCTAAACCCTGAACCCTAAACCTCAAACCCTAAACCGTTCCCTCCCTCCCTCTTAAAGGGGTTTTTGAAGTGCAGAGACAGATTGGGACCAAAGCCACAAGCAGTCCCGGCGGGCTGGCTGGTACCGCCCCGCGAATTCGACGGGCTGTGTGGGCACTGACGGGTCCTGGGAGCGGCCACTGCACGGGGCAAAACCCTGAACCGTACACCCTAACCCCTAAATCCTAAACTCTCAGCCCCAACCCTAAACCTGATGCAGAAATCCTGAGATTTCTCAGTTTTTTTTGCGTTGCGGTCTTTCAGAGGCCCGCGCGCGGATCAAGGGTGCCGCGCTGCCCTCGTTGTGGCTGGGCGGTCGCTCGTGACCAGGTCGGCTGAGGTTTTGCAGGGCCCCAATTAGGCTTTTTTTGATCTCTTTTCAAGGGCCCCCGTATGCCCACAGAATTTTTAGGGTTTGACGTTGTTTGGGTTTTGTTGTCGATTTGTTGGGGTTGTGGTTTGGGACTTTGGGGTGGAGGGCTTAAGCGCTTGTAAGGGCTGTTATGACTATAGATGATAATAGTATCCCTTGGCTCCCTTTTAATTATGCTACAATATGTTCTGGTTCTCACAACCCAAATCCCGAAACCCTTAAACGCCAAGCCCCTAAGCCTTAAACCCTAAATCGAAAACCTTAAATCCTAAACCCCAAGCCCAAACCCCAAACCCTAAACCCTAAACCCTAAAGCCTAAACCCACCCAAACCCTAAACCCAAAATCCTGAACCCAAACGCGAAAGCGGAAGCCCCGCGCTCGTATCGAAGCACAGAGACTCCAATATTCCGTAATTAAGGAAATATTCCTTAAATTATAGCAGGATCCTTAATTAAGGGGTATTGGAGTCTCTGGGTACCAGGCCTCAGACACTTGGGATTTAGGAACTTAGGGTTTTGGGGTTTAGGTTTTGGGGTTTAGGGTTTCGGGGTTTAGGTTTAGGTTTTGGGGTTTGGTGGTTTGGGGTCTGGGGTTCAGGATTTAGGGTTCAGGGTTTTGCGGATTTGGACTCACGTTTCGGAGTCAAGGCTTCTAGATTCTAGGGGTGGGGGGTCAGGGTTCCCGAAAGCTCACAACATCCGTCTTACCAGCTAAACATGTCCTTGCCCAAGTCCTTAAAATCCTGAACTTTCTTCTAGGATGTGCAATCTGCACTACTATTTCTGCATCGCGATTTGCAGATCTCCGTCGAAGATCAGGCCATCGTTGGGTTGAGGGCTTTTATGGTTTGAATTTGAGGGCTACTGTTTTCTAGGGTCTAGGGTCAGGTCAGGTCGAGGCAGTTGTAGCTTTCGGGTTTAGGAGTTAGAGTTTTTAGGGTTTACGCTTTAGGTTTTAGGGACACTGCCAGAAGTACGGAATGCCGCGAGTAGTCAAGTGCCGTAGAGGCGCGACACCGTGCGAGTCGACAAGGCGATAGTCTTCAGACAACGTATATGCAGCAACGGTAGCAGCAACAGAAGAAGTGTCAAATCAACTCAAAACCCAAAACGAACCCTATTCCAGTTATGAAGGCTGGCGACAGGGAGTTGCATTTCATCGAGAACACGGCGGCCTGTGCGGGGGAGATCGACGCTCGCCTCTTCATGAAGTCAACCCTAGGTTTCGAGCTGGGCGTAATATGGGAGTTTCCGCAAGTAAGGGGGTACCCTATTTTGGGGTCCTTATAATAAGAATCCTACTATTTAGGTTGCTATATTAAGGTCCCCTAGTTTCGGAAACTCCCATCTAGGGGCCATTAGCATCAGACGAGGGTCCAGAAGTCCAGTAAAGTAGATTCATAGTAAGGAACTTCAAGAAGTAGTGTTGGTGGATATCCGGGCCCCAGTATTAAGCATGAGGTTTATCCAGTTCCCGTTTCGAGCAAAGTTTCGAACCTACATTGAGGAAGCTGATGTGATGGTAGAATCGTTGCCATGTCCCATGTTTGTTTTGAAATTCATCTGGCTGGGTCCACGGCTTAGAGCTTCCCCTCCTGTGCCCTGAACTTCAAACCTAAGCACCGCCATCCTGAGTCTCAAGCCTGAACCGCAGACTTTTTTAAACCGGCCTTTCTTTGGGGTTTAGGGTTTCAGGGTTTCAGGGTTTGTAGAAATTTGGTAAACTCTTATCAACGCCTGTGCAAACCCGCACATGACCCTGGTCAAAACAATCATTTCTTGAACCCTGGATCCTGGAGCCTAAGCACCTAATGTCCACAGTAGGTTTTACGGTTTAGGGTTTAGGGTTTAGGTTTTACGGTTTACGGTTTAGGGTTTAGGGTTTAGGTTTTACGGTTACGGTTTAGGGTTTTAGGGTAAGCACCTGTACACCAAAACCCAAAACTCTGACTCTCGGCCCTCCAAGGACCATTTCCTCCACCTTTCAGCTTCGCAAGGCCCGAAGAAACCCTGGTAATCCCATATAAAACCCTGATAACAGCCCTCCAGAGTGACTCTAACACCAACTACAAACCTCACAAAACCCCATGAGAAAACAATCGGAAACTTTGACAAAGCCCCTATAGAACCCTTGCAAAACTCCGTCTGCACACCCCATTAGAAAGAAAGTACGCTAAAACTTCCACAAAGCCTTAAACCCTAAACCCGTTTCAGCCAGTCGGAAAAAAGGTGTAAACAAAAACACCTTCCCTTACACCCGATACCCTAAACCCCAAACCCTAAGCCCTCAAACCCTAAACCATTTTCAGCCCAGGACCTGCGCGCCCGCGAGTTCTTCGAGCTTTGGAATTCCGGGGGCCTCTCAGCGCCTTGCTCTGGCTCTAAGGGGGAGGGGGGGCGGGTTTCTATCTGGGAAGGAAGGGTTTAGGGTTCAGGGTTTAGGGTTTCTCTCTGGGAAGGAAGGGTTTAGGGTTTAGGGTTTCTATCTGGAAAGGAAGGGTTTAGGGTTTAGGGTTCAGGGTTTAGGGTTTCTATCTGGGAAGGAAGGGTTTAGGGTTTAGGGTTTAGGGCGGGTTCCTCAGGTTGTAGGGTGTTTATAAGGTTTTATGAGGTTTCTTGGCCAAGACTTATGAGGTTTCTTCAAACGGTTCTGCAAGGGGGTGCTATGAGGGCTTTACCAGGGATGTTCGTGAAGATGATGAAATCCGCGTTCCGTCGCATTGGAACAAGCTCGTTACCAACTTGGAATGCTAAACCGACGAGCTGTAGATTTTGCAACCACGCCCTAACCCCAATGCCCCCAACCCAAAACCCTAAACCATAACCCAAGCTTACGAAGTACCCCTTTCACTGTCAGCCAAGGCTCGACTCTGTATGAAGTTGTTTCCAGTCTTGCTGCAATATAGGGGTCGGGATATTTGCCAATACTATTATTTGCGGTTCTGTTTCTTCAGTCAGTTGTAGTATACCATACCCCAAAACCCTATTCCAATTGTTGAGACCCCTATATCAGATCCCGTGCACAGCCTGTGAGAATATCAGCCGGCAGTCTAAGTTTTCACTAGGCTCTGGGAGTTGCACCCTGCTGTAACTGTCGGACGATGGCGCGGTGTAGATTTCAGTTGTTTTCGACAGTTTTTGTTGAAAGACTTCCAGGAGAGGATGAAGTTTTGGAGTGGGGGTTTCGTGAAATCAGGGTGGCTCTTCGAGGGTTTTCTAAAGCTTTCATGAGGCTCTTTAAGTGCTCTACATGGTTTGTGAGCTTTTATTTGCATTTTGGTATGCCGCCTAAAACCCTAAACCCCTAAACCCTAAACCCTGCAGACATTAAAAAAGGAGCTCAAAAAAAACAACAACCCAAAAACCCCTAAACCCCGAACCCGGGGGCTCCTCCAAATGGGGATCTTCTAGGTTTGGGTTCATATAGCGCGTGTATAGCTTGGGGCCTGCATGGCAGCCGCGGGTTCACAGGGTTTTCGAAGGTCTCTGAATTCAAGGTTTGAGGGGCTTTGGCATTGAAGGGTTTAGGGTTCGTGGTTTAGGGTGTGATATACATTTCGGAAGAATTACTAACAGTATTTCCTTGTAGTCCCTCACAATCATATTCTGCTATACTCCAGAACCGACTAATAAGGCCGCTACATTGGCGTGCGTGACCAGTTTTGGTTGTACAAGTCTTGGCTGAGGGGTCTGGTGCTTCGAGATTTGAGGGTCAAGGTTTTTGAGGTTTAAGGTTCAGGATTCAAGAAATGGCTCCTAAACCCTGAACCTCACAAGGGTTTGCAGTTCATGCTTTCGGGGGTTTGAGGCTTCAGACGGAGCACGCTTCAAGGGTTTTGAGTTCATGCAGGGGTTTCTCAAAACTAAGGGCTGCCGGAGAAGTTGCTCACAGTAACCCAGCAAACCGTGAAGCCGCGAGATTCGCGTAGAAGCCTCGACTCTACTTTTGCCGCGAGGCTTCGGAACCCTAAACCGCAAACCCTAGGCCCTAAACCCCCAAAAACATCAAAGTTCTGCCGCAGCATGCCTCATCAAGACTGACTCCCCCCCGAAATTTTAGGCTTTAATCCTCTGAGGCCTTAAATCCTGCCGCAGCATGCCTCATCAAAGACTGGCTCCTCCCCCGTCGCCTCGCGCCCTTCGCAAAGCCAAATGTCGGCCGTCGACAGCCAGATCTGCTCCTTGAGCCTCCAAGTCCCTACTACAGGGGCTTAAATAATTACCTATAGGGTTCCTTTACAGGGTTCCTTTTAAAGGGGTCTATAAGGATTATTATAAGGGGCATTATGGCGGGGCTTAAATTAATTACAAACATGGGAGTTTCCGAAAATTAGGGGTTACCTTATTTTGGGGTCATTATAATAAGGAGTATAGCGGCCTAAACCTAGTTCTCCAATACCCAACCTGTAAACTTTTTGAGCTTATATATTTTAGTAGTAATCTGAAAGTTTAGCCTTCTATTTGCCGGGCTTATTGGGGACGTAAGTAAATTAATACCAATATTATTCCTTAGGGTTCCTTATTATAGCTATACTATGAAGGAGCCCAAAACACTCTTCTAAATATCAAGGCCCCTATAGTCGTCTTTCAGGGTCGTTGTATTCAAAAGCTTTACAGGGTTTTCCAGGGCTTTGTGTGGTTTTTTTGCTGGACCACCGAGTCCTAGTCTATCAGGGTTGTTATATGTCTTCATCAAAGCTTTGCAAGAGCTGTATAAGGTTTTACAAGGTTTGTTTTCGGGTTTGATAGGGCTGTATGGGGCTTTTCAGGGGTACCCTTGCACGCTGTCCGTTTCTGGGCCTCCTTCTAAAAACGCAATATAATGATAGGGATATCCCAATCTTTCCACCCTAAAACCTACTCCCCAGACCCGAAACAAAAAAATCCCAAACCTGCACCCCAAAGGTGCTCTTAGTAAGGGGGAGGCGGGGGCTATCAAGCCAACAACAAACACCAGAAAACTCTGCAGAACACAAAGTGACCCTACACAACCTTAGGAAAGCCCTGCAAAACCGTTTAAACGACCTTCCTACAAAGCCTTACAGATCCCTTTTCAAAAAGCGCTCCAACACCCTTTACGATCCCTTACGAGGGATGCCCTGGGAACCCGAGGCTCCCGGTGCAACGGTCAGGGCCACCAGGCCGCTCAGTGCCCGAAGATGCCGCCGCCTGGGTGACCCTGAGGAACGTTTTTTTCCTGTTTGTTCTTGAAACTTTTACCCTTGCAGTTGCAGGGGTCATTAAGGTTGCTATTATTCTACTTCTTGCTTTTTGTTAGTATTATCATTGTGATTTTTCATTTTCATGTTGGTTATTATCATCATTATCATTCTTACTTATTACTATTACTATTGTTTTTGTTGTCATTTCATTGTCATATACTGTCTTTTTTAATGATATTACTATACTTCTTCTTCTTAGTACTACTAACTATTATTTTTTATACTTGTTCTTATTAGGATTAGTATTATTAGTATTGTCATGAGTTTATTATTGCACAATCCCTTAACACTTTGTTGTTGTTAGTGATAGTTATCGGTTTTTTGTGTTCATCACTGACGTATTTGTTGCGATGTTTGATCTTGTTTATATTGATTATGTATCACTACTGTTATGACTATTACGGGTACGATTAGGTTTGAGATGTCTGATTGCGCTTACGATTATCCGGCTTCTGGATTACGAAGTTGTTATCGGTATTCTCATTTTTTCTTGTCGATATTGTCAGTATGATTGTATTTTCTTATCATCACGATCACTACTATTATTATTATCATGTTTTATGCTCAGTCTTTTCGTATAGGGTTTAGTGAACATATGATTTGGAACGAAGTTTAGGGTCTTGGGGCGTTAATGCTCAAAGCTCGTTGATATGCACAGTTTGGAGTCTCGTGTGATGCACATAGCGTGCCTCAGCCACCCAGGTTCTACAAAACTTGCGAGTATTGCAAGGTGGTCGGACACGGAGTAAAGGCCTGCCCCGTTTTGCTGCGCAAGGCCCTGGAGAAGGTCAGCAAGCAGAAGGAGGCAGAGAAGAAAGCTAGCAGCGATACTTGGAGCGAGTCTGGAACAAGTACCACGGCCTCGTCTTGGACTTCGTGGAAATCCGAGCGAGCGTGGTGGCAGCCGCGCGGGGGAAAGAAGGGCAAGTCGCGGACGGCATGGTCAGAGTGGCATCCGGAGCACTGGGTGCTGAGTGAAGACGAGGAGCGGGAGGCCTGGCGCAGTCCAGAGTTTGCTTGGCAATGATGATGAGGATAAGAATATGTGACGATGGTGATGAGTAAGATGGTGATAATGACTGCGAGTACGATGAAGAGGGAAGGAGGACGACCACTGTGATTTTCACATCGTTTGTATACGCTAACCAGCCACGACGGCCCGGAATTTTCTGGCCTGTGCCCGGCACGACCGTAAGTTCCACACCCCCTCAAACTCTAAACTTGAACCCCGGTGAGTGCAAACCCGCGACACCCCAAAAAACTAAACTCTAAACCTGAACCCCTGTGAGTCCAAACCCGTGACACCCTAAGCCCCCGAAGCCTCAACGGTAGGCTCGCAAGCTTGAGAAGAAGCTTCGCGAGATCGCTGGCCTCGAGCCTCAGCCGATGTGGAAGTTAATAGTTCAGAAGCTTTTGCTACAGTACGAGGGTTTAGGGTCCAGCGGTTTAGGGGTTCAGGGGTCGAAGGGTTTCAGGATTGGTATCTACACCGCTCTTTGGCACTTTTGAAGTGGTTTCGCTTGTCGGACTGTCTTAATTAAAATAGGAATCTCCAAAACGTGCTGCTATTGCCTACTTTCGTAGGGGAGTGGAGGTATCTTCCCAAACCGGTTGAACCCTAAGCCCTGAACCCGCATAGCCCTTTCTGCAGAGCCCAGGAGAAGTTGGTAGAGCAGGGGAAGCACCTGGATTCACTTCAGCTGCAAAAGGTGCGCTGCTTAACCGATCGACGGGATTGTGGCTTCGGGTTGAACGGGTTCGGGGCCTTAGGGTTCAGGAGTTCGGGTTTGACACTTGGGTTTTGGATCAAAGGTCATAGTAATAGTACGTAGGATGTAGTTGGTGCTGTACTATTCGCATCCCAAAGGGGATCATCCTCATTCGAACCCTAAGCCCTGAACGCCAAACCCCAAAATTAAAAAAAGGAGGCAGGGCATCCTTGAAAACAAGGGGGTTTACATGTTCATGGGTTGTTTCGTACGTTTTTGTAGGTTGTCCAGAGACTCCATGGTTCCTTTTATAAGCGCAACCTATAGAGTATCTTTCTTCCTGTGAATCGCCTCTCCCTGAGTCCGCTTCGATGATCGTCAGGTGGATCGGAGGAGTGAGATCGAGTCTCATGAGGTGCTACGCAAAGTGCGCCTTGGTTACCAGCGGATCGCTCTACCGGCCGCTCCCCAGTAGCTCCCTTGCGCACCTTGGTGGGCGCATCGGAGAGCAATGTACAGTGTACAGCTTACCACCACAATTTTGCAGAATGCGTCATCAGATCGTTAGTACCCGTACCGTACNCCCAGTAGCTCCCTTGCGCACCTTGGTGGGCGCATCGGAGAGCAATGTACAGTGTACAGCTTACCACCACAATTTTGCAGAATGCGTCATCAGATCGTTAGTACCCGTACCGTACAGTGTTGCCTACGATAGTCCGGAGAGTTGCCTTGTGCGCAACTCTGTGAGCTGGCGGCAGCAAAGTCGAGTCTTTCCATCTGACGCCATGCCTTCCACGCAGAGAGAGTTCTGAATTGCCGAATTCGAACTTTTAGGCTGTAAACCTTTGAAGGCCTGAAAGTTCTGCCGCAGCATGCCTCGTCAAGACTGACTCGTCCCTCGTCGCCTCGCGCCCTTCTGAAAGCCATTAATGTCGCCCGTCGACTGCCAGATCTGCCCCTGTGACCGGAAGAGTAATGTCGAAGCCCTTTAGAATTTGCCGGCATGGTTCCTTCGTGTTCCGAAACGTAGAAGGTTATGCGATATTTTGCACCAAAACCCTGTTCTATATAATTATGAAGCCCCCTGGAGTATATACTCTTTCACCTTGTTTGTTTTGGGGTCTCCTTCTCAGAGGAACATCCCCTAAACCCCAGACCGTGAAACCAACACCCAGCGCACTGAAACCCACCCAAGACCCTAGTTGAAAGAGTCCTGCGAACACCTGTTCAAACCCTGTAAATGCTAGAAAGCACTTTAAGACTTTATAGAAAACCCCTGTCGAAAAATTTTACAAATCCGTTTCAACTCCCTTGCGAGGGATGCCCTGGGAACCCGAGGCTCCCGGTGCCACGGTCAGGGCCACCCGGCCGCTCAGTGCCCGAAGATGCCGCCGCCTGGGCGANGTGGCTTTAAGGCAAGGTCCGGGACACTTCGGGCTTAGGGTTATGCAGGGTTTAGAGGCGTAGACTTAGATTCAGGATCATTTTTAGGGCTCAGGATTTGGATTTTCGGGTTTAGCGAAACTTCGATTTTGAACGATATGTGTGCCTCAACCACCCAGGTTCTACAAAACTTGCGAGTATTGCAAGGTGGTCGGACACGGAGTAAAGGCCTGCCCCGTTTTGCAGCGCAAGGCCCTGGAGAAGGTCAGCAAGCAGAAGGAGGCAGAGAAGAAAGCTAGCAGCGATACTTGGAGCGAGTCTGGAACAAGTACCACGGCCTCGTCTTGGACTTCGCGGAAATCCGAGCGAGCGTGGTGGCAGCCGCGCGGGGGGAAGAAGGGCAAGCCGCGGACGGCATGGTCAGACTGGCATCCCGAGCACTGGGTGCTGAGTGAAGACGAGGAGCGGGAGGCCTGGCGCAGTCCAGAGTTCGCTTGGCAATGGTGATGGGGAAAATAATATGTGATGATGGTGATAAAGATGATGTAATTGCTGTGACTAGGATGAAGGAGGGGAAGAGGACGACCACTGTGATTTTCACATACTTTACAACATTGCACTCCATCAGTATCGACATAGACTTAAGTTTCTGCCCACAGTTTCTGGCTTGTGCCCTGCATGACGGTAAATCTCAAGCCCGTCTAAAGGCTTAAACCTTTTCCCTTTCAAACCCGGAGCCTCATTGATTCCGAGGATCTTGGACCCTGAACGCCCCCTAAACGCCCCAAACGCAGGCTCGCAAGCTGGAGAAGAAGCTTCGCGAGATCGCTGGCCTCGAGCCTCAGCCGATGTTGCAGTTAGTTTAGAAGCAGTACTAGAGAGCTCGGATCTACAAGGCTCTGGGGTGCTTTTGAAGTGGTTTCGCTTGTTGGACTTTCTTGAAGTAGAGATCTCACACCTTCGTAGGGAAGTGGAGGTATATTTTCTAGAAGGAGCAGTACATCTAGTGTTGAACCCAAAGCCCTGAAACCTCATAGTACTCTAGGGCCCATAAAGGAACCCAAAAAATTAGACTAAAGCCCAGGAGCAGCTGGTACAGCAGGGGAAGCACCTGGATTCACTTCAGCTGCAAAAGGTGCGCTGCTGAAAGGGTTCAAGGGTGTAGATTTTTGGATTTAAGGTTGAGGGCAAAGGGAATTTGATGTTTGGGTTTAGGATCACAGGGCTTCGGCCTTGAAGTTGGGTTCTTGCCAGGCGCACCGACAAAGTACAGTGCTCCTGGAGGTTGAATGGAGAGTAGTTAAGGTTTTTTTGCTTTGAGCCACTAAGACAAGATCCCTATTCCTGACTGATCGCGACTCTCCGAGACTGCTTGGATGATCGTTTGGATGATCGCCAGGTGGATCGGAGGAGTGAGATCGAGTCTCATGAGGTGCTACGCAAAGTGCGTCTTGGATACCAGCGGATCGCTCTACCGGCTGCTCCCCAGTAGCTCCCTTGCGCACCTTGGTGGGCGCATCGGAGAGCAATGTACAGTGTACAGCTTACCACCACAATTTTGCAGAATGCGTCATCAGATCGTTAGTACCCGTACCGTACNCCCAGTAGCTCCCTTGCGCACCTTGGTGGGCGCATCGGAGAGCAATGTACAGTGTACAGCTTACCACCACAATTTTGCAGAATGCGTCATCAGATCGTTAGTACCCGTACCGTACAGTGCTGCCAATGAAGGTCCGGAGAGTTGCCTTGTGCGCAACTCTGTGAGCTGGCGGCAGCAAAGTCGAGTCTTTCCATCTGACGCCATGCCTTCCACGCAGAGAGTTCTGAATTGCCGACTTCGAACTTTTAGGCTGTAAACCTGTGAAGGCCTTAAAGTTCTGCCGCAGCATGCCTCATCAAGACTGACTCGTCCCTCGTCGCCTCTCGCCCTTCTGAAAGCCATTAATGTCGACCGTCGACTGCCAGATCTGCCCCTGTGACCGGAAGAGTAATGTCGAAGCCCTTTAGAATTTGCCGGCATGGTTCCTTCGTGTTCCGTAATGTAGAAAGTTATGCGATATTTTGCACCAAACCCTGTTCTACATAATTATGAAGCCCCCTAGAGGATAACTCTTTCACCTTGCTTGTTTTGGGGTGTTTTGGTTTCTCTTTCTAAGAGGAACATCCCCTAAACCCAAAACCTTAAAACCAACACCTCAGAGCACCAAAACCAACTCCCCAAGACCTAAAGCCCCAAGACTACCCCCAAGCCAAAAATTTCCTCAAACACCTGTTCTGTTCAAACCCTGTAAATGCTAGAAAGCACTTTAAGACTTTATAGAAAACCCCTGTCGAAAAATTTTACAAATCCGTTTCAACTCCCTTGCGAGGGATGCCCTGGGAACCCGAGGCTTCCCGGTGCCACGGTCAGGGCCACCCGGCCGCTCAGTGCCCGAAGATGCCGCCGCCTGGGCGACCCTTAGGAATGAATTTTCATGTCATTGCAGAAGTAACCCAAGGGGATATTGGCAGTTTTTTTGTTTCTAGCGTGGCTTTAAGGCAAGGTCCGGGACACTTCGGGCTTAGGGTTATGCAGGGTTTAGAGGCGTAGACTTAGATTCAGGATCATTTTTAGGGCTCAGGATTTGGATTTTCGGGTTTAGCGAANGTGGCTTTAAGGCAAGGTCCGGGACACTTCGGGCTTAGGGTTATGCAGGGTTTAGAGGCGTAGACTTAGATTCAGGATCATTTTTAGGGCTCAGGATTTGGATTTTCGGGTTTAGCGAACCTACGATTTTGAACGATATCTGTGCCTCAACCACCCAGGTTCTACAAAACTTGCGAGTATTGCAAGGTGGTCGGACACGGAGTGAAGGCCTGCCCCGTTTTGCAGCGCAAGGCCCTGGAGAAGGTCAGCAAGCAGAAGGAGGCAGAGAAGAAAGCTAGCAGCGATACTTGGAGCGAGTCTGGAACAAGTACCACAGCCTCGTCTTGGACTTCGCGGAAATCCGAGCGAGCGCGGTGGCAGCCGCGCGGGGGAAAGAAGGGCAAGTCGCGGATGGCATGGTCAGAGTGGCATCCCGAGCACTGGGTGCTGAGTGAAGACGAGGAGCGGGAGGCCTGGCGCAGTCCAGAGTTCGCTTGGCAACGGTGATGGGGAAAATAATATGTGATGATGGTGATGAAAAAGATGATGTAATGACTGCGACTACGATGAAAGAGGGGAAGAGGACGACCACTGTGATTTTCACATACTTTACATTGCACTCCATCAGTATCCACATAGACTTAAGTTTCTGCCCACAGTTTCCGGCTTGTGCCCTGCATGACCCTATTCCCTTTCAAACCCGGAGCCTCATTGATTCCGAGGATCTTAGACCCTGAACCCCCCCCTAAACGCCCCAAACGCAGGCTCGCAAGCTGGAGAAGAAGCTTCGCGAGATCGATGGCCTCGAGCCTCAGCCGATGTTGCACTTAGTTTAGAAGCAGTACTAGAGAGCTCGGATCTACAAGGCTCTGGGGTGCTTTTGAAGTGGTTTCGCTTGTTGGACTTTCTTGAAGTAGAGATCTCACGCCTTCGTAGGGAAGTGGAGGGATATTTTCTAGAAGGAGCAATACATCTAGTGTTGAACCCAAAGCCCTGAAACCTCATAGTACTCTAGGGCCCATAAAGGAACCCCAAAAGGGAGACTAAAGCCCAGGAGCAGCTGGTACAGCAGGGGAAGCACCTGGATTCACTTCAGCTGCAAAAGGTGCGCTGCTGAAAGGGTTGAAGGGTGTAGATTTTTGGGTTTAAGGTTGAGGGCAAAGGGAGTTTGATATTTGGGTTTAGGATCACAGGGCTTATTAAGTAGGTTGTACCTGGTACATACAAAGTACTTACTTAGTTCTCTGGGCCCTGAAGTTGGGTTCTTGCCAGGCGCACCGACAAAGTATAGTGCTCCTGGAGGTTGAATGGAGAGTAGTTAACGTTTTTTTGCTTATATCCTTGTAAGGGTGATAGGTTGTCCGGAGATTCCACTATGGAGCAACTAAGACAAGATCCCCAATCCTGACTATAATTCGCCTCTCTCTGAGTCTGTTTGGATGATCGTCAGGTGGATCGGAGGAGTGAGATCGAGTCTCATGAGGTCCTGCGCAAAGTGCGCCTTGGTTACCAGCGGATCGCTCTACCGGCTGCTTCTCAGTAGCTCCCTTGCGCACCTTGGTGGGCGCATCGGAGAGCAATGTACAGTGTACAGCTTACCACCATAATTTTGCGGAATGCGTCATCATATCATTAGCACCCGTACAGTGTTGCCTACGAGAGTCCGTAGAGTTGCCTGGTGCGCAACTCTGTGAGCTGGTGGCAGCAAAATCACATCCTATCAGTACCACTGACGCTATGCTTTCAGTGTTAAGCGCGGAGAAGCAATGTTCAAGATCATGGGGCTTTGTTTAAGGCTACCCGAAGCAAGCTTGTGCGGGGACCGAGCTCCCGATCGACTCATAATCATAATCATTATCATTACTATCATTAGTATTATATAAGTATATACCAGTCATCACTACTATTATATACGTCTTGCATCAGTATGTATATACATATACATATATATATATATATTTCATGATTCTTGCTACGGCTTCTCTTGTTATGAGAATTTCTCTTCCCTGAGACTTTGAAGCAGTGAACTCCAGAGTTCCAAGAGCTTTCCAAGCCTCACTTAGAGGCTCATGAGACTTAGTAAGTAAGGTTATAAGTAGGTTATAATTAGGATAACACCACTTAGGGGACTTATAACCCCAAATATAACCTACTTACTAAGTCCCATGATCCTCTAAGTAACCTAAACTCCCCCTTATACAACCGTTATAGATCCCTTAAAGGAACCCTTCAAGGAATCCTACACTTACTAAGTCTCATGATCCTTCAAGCAATCTCAACCCTTGAGCCGCCCGAAGCCTTCTGCGAAAGAAAGCTCCCAGGCAAACTTGGACTTTTACCTTCCCCAAACCCGACATCCGAAACCCTAAACCCAAAACCCCTAAACCCCTAAACCCCTAAACCCCTAAACCCTTAAACCCCTAAACCCCTAAACTCCTAAACCCCTAAACCCCTAAACCCCTAAACCCCTAAACCCCTAAACCGTAAACCCTGAACCCTAAACCCC